>BSBK01013991.1:0-118466 GCA_027943335.1 Chamaecyparis obtusa
GATATATACATATATATATATCTATATATACATATATATATATATATCTATATATACATATATATATATCTCTATATACATATATATATATATATATGTATATATATATATATATATATATATATATATATATATATATATATATATATATATATATGTATATATATATATATGTATATATATATATATATACATATATATATATATCTATATATATACACATATATATATATCTATATATATACATATATATGTAGATATAGATATATATATATATATATATATATATATATATATATATATATATATATATATATATATATATATATATATATATATTTATATATATGTATATATATGTATATATGTATATATGTATATATATGTATATATGTATATATATGTATATATGTATATATGTATATATATGTATATATGTATATATATGTATATATGTATATATATGTATATATATGTATATATATGTATATATGTATATATATGTATATATGTATATATATGTATATATGTATATATATATATATATGTATATATATATATATATATGTATATATATATATATAGATATATATGTCTATATATATATATATACATATATACATATATATATACATATATACATATATATACATATATACATATATATACATATATACATATATATAGATATATATATATATATATATATATATATATATATATATATATATATATATATATGTTTATATATATATATATATATGTCTATATGTTTATATATATATATATATATATATATATGTCTATATATATATATATATATATGTCTATATATATATATATATATATATATGTATGTGCTTACTTGCAGTGATCAATTATACTATCTCTATCTCAAGCATTTATACATTCATGACTTCTAGTGGTTTGGATCATAGTGTCTGTAACAGTGAGGGATCACAGGCTCAACCAGAGCAGCCTAGTGGTACTCCATAGAGCAGAGTCAGTTGGAGAGATGAGATTATATCTAGTATGCAGGCCGCTCTGACTACATTAGAGCAGACACTGCAAAATAGTAGCACTCTCCTTGTTAACAGGGAGAAATTGATCTCTATACGGACTGAGTTGATGAGTATGATTCATAAGGTTGAATCACTCAATCTATACGATGATGCAACCATTGATAGTTTTTAGTTATGCCTCTCTACCATTGTCAAAGGGATAGTGGGTTGGAGTGTTGTTAATGCAGATGTTTCTATCACTCAGGTGAAGAACATGTTCGGCACCCATTATAGTAATATGAGGGTGGTTCGAGCATATAGGGTCACTAGATGTACTGATCAGTTAGTGGCCCCTTTCATATACCCTAGATGGATTGCGGCTTATCACATGTGGCTGCAAAAGGATGAGGTGCCACTTTATTTTTGCAAACAATTGTTTTCAGAGTTTCATTTGGGATACGATGTTGACTACACTAATCTACCACCACATGTCAGACAGGGTGGCGGGAGATATCAGGATAAGTGCAGGCGACCTGATATACCACAGCCCCCTAGTAAGAGGGCATTAGTGGGTCAAAACCTTTTAGTTCTTCCAAAAGGTTTGGAGGCGTACACTGGAGCTCGACAGGCTGCATTTGAGGACGCACACTTAGATATGTATTCTAGCATGGCCACCATTGCCACTCAGGTCAAGGAGTTGTCATCTGATCATTTGGTTAGGTACATGGTTCGATCATGGATGGGGGCAGGTGTATCACCTTCTAGTGCATTTTATGACCCGTTCATCAGATTTGATCTTCCTACTCCAGATGAGATAGGATGACTACCCGAGGATCGCCTGTGTGAGATTAGCTCTATGTTAGTGACTGATCTCTTAGCTACTTACCAGAGGATTTCTATGTTGCATGGGATTTAGCCACATGATATGCGTACTTTCATTGGAGAAGGACTTGGTCATAGATCTTCCATATGCAGCAGTGGAGGATAGGGCTCAGATACAAAGGTAGGTACATCTAGACAAAGTGTGGATGATCTTACACCACCTCTATAGCATACACAGTAGACACAGGCTACGACCTCACAATTCCACTGTGGAATCTTCTCTTATTTTCTTATGAGTGAGGATGTTGATCCTGATGCGATGTCCTTTCACTCTTCTGAGTTGTCTGGCCTTGGACGTGCATTACAGTAGGTAAGAAATTGGATTTAATAAATTAATTTAAATATATTTATAATTTAGATAGATACATGTGTCTAGAGTTTTAAATTTTTTTAATTATTTAAATTACATGGATGACTTATAGGACATTGGGATGAGTGCTTCATATGGAGATCTAGAGCAACCTGCTGATCTGATTCATCAGGATACAGCTCAAGTAAAATTTAAGAATTAAATAATTTAAGTAAATTTTATAATTTATTTATCAATATTGAACTTAAATTATTTAAATACATTGTTAAATATATGTATTTGTACATGTACAGACTCAGGTTCAGCGGGATGAGGATCTAGCATGTGATGGCAATCATTGACATAGTTGATCTCATATGTTCATATAGATTTAGATATACATTTTGATGTCTCTAGTACATTTATGTTATATGTTGATCTCTCTGATATGTTTTATACATTGATCTCTCTGATATATTTTATGAACTATATGTTGATCTCTCTGATACATGTTTTATACATTGATATATGTTTTACATGAACTTGGATTTTGTGATATTATCTCTAGACATTTACATTGATAGATACATGTTTGGATTTTGTGATCTATCTAGACATTTACATTAATAGATACATGTTTGGATTTTGTGATCTATATCTAGACATTTACATTAATAGATACATGTTTGGATTTTGTGATATATAGACATTTTGATCAATGTACATGTATGTTTGATTTGTGATATCTAGACATAATTTACATTAATTTAAAGATATATGTGTACATGTGTTTGGATTTTGTGATCTCTATCTCTAGATATTTACATTGATTGAATACATGTGTAATTGAAAAAAAAATGAAATTCATTTTACCTATAAAGAAATAAATAGAAGTCATATACATGTATAATTAAAAATTAATTGAAATTAATTTTAAATCTAATTGACAATTTCTAATCTATTTTAATTTAAATCTACCCCAAGTAAGACCTAGAGAACATTCAACTAATAAGAGGTCTTTATAATTCAAGTAGAAAGTAAATTGAAAGTTCTATCTAATCAATTAAAATCCATTTATACACTAGAAAGTTATTCAATGAACAAGAAATAAATCTAATCAATCTAAAAAAAAAATCTAGAAATTTGTAGACCTATAGATAATATAATTTATCTATTTAAAATTCAATCCACCCCTTAAAACCTAGAGAAGGGGAAGGGGATGGGGAGGTGGAAGTGGAGAGAGAGAGAGAGAGAGAGAGAGAGAGAGAGAGAGAGAGAGAGAGAGAGAGAGAGATCTAACATTCAACTAATAAGACCTTCAATACACGATATAGATTAAGACCTAAAATTCAAGTACAGAAATTAAATTGAAAGTTCTATCTAATCATTTTAAAATTCAATTACAGAAAGTAAATTGATTTAGTTCTATCTAATTCAATTCAGCTTTTTAAAATATTGACCCATAAATTCAATCTAATCATAAATTTCTTGAATCAAATTTGAAGTCTACATATAAGTTTCAAATAGGATTTAAATTAAGTGTACTGCACAAATTAAAATCCTTCAACCTAAAGCTCCTGATACATGTAGTCTGGATCCTCTCTATCCTTTATTATCTCCAAAAGTTTTTCATGCTCTTCAACAGTCAACTTCCACTTTTGGATTTTACTTGAAGGTTTTTTTGACACAGTTTCAAACTGCAATTTCGTCATTATAACCAAGTGACTATAATGTAGAACTCTCTTTCCACGCATGTATTCAACAAATTTAATTCCATTTTTATCGATCTTAGTTTGTTGATAATAGGTGCCTTCAATAACAACTGAACCAGTTGGATATTTTTATCCATCATCATTGACAACCTCTTCAAGCAACTTGTGTTTTTCCTTGGTGCATCTCAGTAGATAATAATCTACACCTTCTATATTCTTAGGATCTGCAACCACGACAAAAATATCACCTACACAATTTATATTTATGTGTATATGTAAGTAAATGTAAAATTTAAACCTCTTGAGAATATAATATAATATAATATATATATATATATATATATATATCATATTTAAATACCGAGCTAGAAATAAAAAATACGCACCTATAACAACTAAATCAGAAACACATTCATAGTCAGCTGAATATATAGGATCATGGATGTCTATGACATTGTCATCATCTTCATAGGGAGGTATTCTAATTAACACTTTAAGATCCCATTCTGAAACATATCCATTTGCAATATTAACACATTGACTCATTGTGTTGTTGTTAAGACAATCTTCACAAAAGCATGATTTATCTCTTAGTTGAATCAGTGGAGGCTTGTGTTGTCCCATAGTCGTCACTTGATTCAAATGTCTAATTCCAACAATTGATTGACAATTGTAGGGATTTGATCGATCGATATCTGAATTAGATGGATTGATATTTATATAGATCTCAGTTTCAAATCATGAAAAATGTGAAATATATATATATGTGTGTGTGTGCAAATTCATGCATACATCAAGTGTCTAGTTTGAACATATCTACAACAAGTTAAAACATGTACATGTGATGTAGACCTATATATAGTTTTTTGAAAATTCAAGAGTTTAAAAAATAAAAGTAAATTTTAAATAAATGTACCTATCACTTCCCAAAAGTAACATTTGTTGTATTGTGTGTCTCGAGCAGTGAAATGATTTTGACACCATTGAACAATTTTCTTTGAATTCTCTTACATGTTACCTAGAGACATATATTTTTAAACTAAATAATCTAGACTCAAATTTAAACAAGTTGAATATGAAATCTATATACATATATATGTATGTTGAACATACCTTGAAGTTCATGTTGTCGGAGTGCACGCTTCACACATGCTCCTACTCCATCGTGCTCTCCTTTTCCGTGTCCACTTTCAAAGAAGTTCCAAACAAGCTTAACGTTGTGTCTAGCATGTTGCATGGCTAACTAGTTAAAGGCTTTTGCAGACTTAAATTGCCCTACAATTCAAAAAAATATATAAATGTACATGTAAATATGTGACATGTGCATAAATATATATAGATAGAATTGAGAAAATTGAGAAAATTTAAAATCTAATAAATATTTTGAATAGACATGTACTTACCTGCACACCCATCAGACCAAATCCAATGTTGTGAAGCATTTATCCCACGACTCACAATATTGTTGAAAAACATGTTGAAACAATGAGCCACGTAGCTCCTATCATGAACTCTGTCATCACTAATATAGAAATGAACCTCCTTGATGATAATGCATTCATTTTGATCTGTACCATCTATCTCATCCAAATTGTATTGTGCATGTCTATAGGTTACATGCACAAATATTGCAACTTGATCAGAATGATAATATTGACTTTGGAGCTCCTTTTGAGGGGAAAATGTATAATTCTCTGCAAAATCTACAACTAAAAGAATACAACTAGGTGGGAAAAAATTTTTGGAATCACGAAACTGTTTAGCTTGCCATCGTGCACCATGACAATGTTGGATATGTGGATAAATCATAGATCAAAATTTGTCCATGAACTGGAGGTACGGTAATTCACTCTCCTTTAATGTAATTTTTTTTGATTCACCTCCTATCTTCATTTGGTATATCTCATATTCAAATCTCTTCCACTGGACTGGTGTTGTAACATCTATATTATCAAATTGTAAAGGAAATTTCAGCAAATTTCCATAATTATTACATTCATTTTTTATACAATGGACATTGAATTCATCTGAATCTTCTGATTTATCACATAAAATGGACTTTACAAATTCTGTTGTACTTCTAGTAACCATACCTATATTAAGTATTGCCATAAACCTTTTATATGATTGCAAGTATAAGTGAAACTCAACATGATTTCGACAACAACATGTTTCATGAACTTTATTTATGCGTACGAAGCAAGGGCGCAACATCTCAAACATTCTCTGACCTATTTTCACATCTGAAAATTCATGCTTGAATGCTTCAAACAATTCACTTTGTGTAGTATTGACAAAATTTTTTGGATGTGAAATCTTCATACCGGTCTCTTCATCATTGATTTGTATAGTGTCCCTTCTATTGGAAGAAACACGAGAGTGGTTGGTCCAAAAATCAATGACCCGTCTTCTTACATCTTCAGAAATTCTATCTTTACGGGGAAGTCTACAAATCTGTACCCAATTCTTTTCAATATCCATATCCAACATATTTCTCTTCCTAATATATCTTTGTACAGTTCTTCGAGATCCCTTTAGTAAATCAAAAATTGCTCGAACTTGATTTCTATGTGTCAATTTCTTGCTAGTTATCATAGTCATCAAAGCTCTTCTAGCTGCATTTGAATCTAGCCCTTTATTATCTACACTGTTAACAACGTTCAGTGCATCTTGTAAATTTTGAATTATTGTCTCTTTTACTTTACCTCCAATTTTCCTATTATCAATACCCAACAACTCCAAAACTAGAGTCATTTCTTTTTTCTTGAATAACTTTGCAAACAATTGTTCTTTTCCCACCAAAGATTTACTCTCAAAATAGTCCATCCACATGTTTTTGAGATGCAATTTAATAGTGCTTTCAGGTACCAGGTGTTTCGGTTCAGTTTGACTAATAAGTGATTCCTCATTCATGTCCATCAAATTCTGCATTGAAGGAAAATAATGTATACTTGAACGACTACTACCAATATCCTCCCCTAGTTGAGTTGCACCTTCTACAACGATAGGTTCTTCTTCAACATCAACCGGTTTCTCTTGGACACGTTTCGTATGACCTTTCATTTGGTCGTCCCTTTTACCATCATACTTCCTTGTTCTAGTCCTTTTATTTCCCATTGCTCAAATATCTAGAAGTAAGAAATTTTTTACTGTTTTCCTATTTTGCCACTAAAAAAATTGTCTTCAAACTCCGTCAAAACTAAAATATCTTTATAACTTCACTAAACAAATGACTCTCTTTTTCAAAATATCCTTCTATGCTAAAATAAGAATATAAATTCGCATTTGATATATATTTTTTAAAAAACATTGCACTCATATATAGACTTCTAATTGAAAGGGGGGTCGCCCATGTGACCACTCGTGAGGGGCCAAACTCTTAGGAGACTCGGCCGAGTCGTCCTATGTGGTATGCCACCTTGGCAGCCAAAACATAAAAAATACCAAAAATGCAGAATTTGCACTTCTAGTGTTTTTTTCTCTTCTGCAAATTAAAAATTTTAAAAAACTAAAACTACCCTTTTTTAGATCTCAGAACTACGATTCTGGAAATATAAATTTTATATAATTTTAATTAGAAAATGTTAAACAAAATTGTAAAAAACTACATGTAGGTATATAAAGCTTTGAGAAATGGTCGATTCGATAAATTAAGAAAAATAGTAAATCAATTAAAAAATAAATAAATTATATGTGGCACTAGAGAAGAGAATCCTCTTCGAGAATATATAATTTATTTAGATTTTGGAATAATTTTGATAGGTGAAAAGTGACGGGAGACAAAAATTGCTGATTTCGTGTAAGTTGTACTTTAAATACTTATAACGGGAAAATTATAGATCGAAAATAGTTCTTTCCTTTTTCTTGCACTAGGTATACATGTCATCTAAAATATATTTTGAAATTGGAGGGAAAAAAAATATTTTACTTATAATTATTTGATGGGAAGTAAACCCCCTTATTTGCTGTATTTTTCAGGACATGAAAAATAGACCTTAAAATTTTTTTAAAAAAATTAATTTATTTCCAAAATAATTTTTAAAAATTATAGACATAAAATTCATCCTATTTCACACATTTCATCAGTTTACATCATCTTCAAATTCTAAATAGAAATGTGACTTTTATGCCCTTGAAGTTTTTTTAGTTTTGGTGTTGTTAGCCTCTTCCTTTGTAAAAGGGTCACAGATTATTGTGCTTTTACCTAGCCTGCTCCTGGTATAAAATGTGCCATCTTAGAAAATCTATCTACAACAACAAATATAGAATCATTACCTCTTACTATCTTCGGTAAGCCAAGAACAAAATCCATACTAATATCAGTACAAGCTTTCTCATGAATAGAAATCGGTATATACAATCCAATATTCTGACTTACTCCTTTTGCAACCTGACAAACTCCACAACTTTTCACAAATTTCTGAACATCCTTATACAACTATGGCCAAAAGTATTTCTCCTTTAGCAAATTCAATGTCTTTTCAATACTAAAATGTCCAGCCAAACCACTACTATGTTTCTCCTTTATCAAATTGGTTCTCATTGATCCTCTCAGTATACACAACTGAATACCTTTAAACAACATACCTTCTTGAATGAAATAGTCTTCCCATTTAGTACTTGAGATTGATGTTAAATAGGTTCTGTGCACTTCCTCCACGACTAAGAAAAATTAGGATCAGTTTCATACAAATCTTTCATGTCATCAAAACCAAGAACTTCAATTCTCATTTCAGTCTTCAAAGATATCCTTCTACTCAATGTATCAACAATTCGGTTAGTGACTCCACTCTTATGTTTTATCACAAATGTATTACTCTGTAAATATTCAACCCATTTCATATTTCTCTATTTCAACTTATTCTAACTACACAAATATTGTAAAGCCTTATGATTAGTATAGAAAACAAATTCACTCGGTATCAAATAATATTTCCATTACTTTAGGGCTTGAACAATAGAATAGAACTCTTGATCATACACAAAATATTTCTTTTTTCATCATTCAATTTTTCACTAAAGAAAGCAATGGGTTTACCTTCTTGACTCAACACAGCTCCTATTACATTACCACTTTCATCACATTCAACTTGAAATACCTTATTGAAATCAGGTAAAGCTATCACAAGTAATTCAGAAACCTTCTACTTCAAAGTCTCAAAACTTTTATTAGCTCCATGTGTCCACTTGAACTCTCTTTTATCTCCTCTCATAGTCTCAGTCATAGCATTACAAATTAAATTGAAATTTCTGATGAACTTTCAGTAAAAACTTGTAAAACCATGAAATGATCTTACCTCACTAGTATTTTCTGGTGTAGGCCAATTCAAAATAGCTTCAAACTTTTTAGGATCCATCTTCAAACCATCAGCTAAAATCACAAATCCCAAATACACAATCTCCTCTTTCATGAAGGAACATTTTTTCAAATTAATCAACAACTTTTCTTCTTTCAACCTCTGCAATACTTTCTCAATATGCAAAAAATGCTCTTCTCTAGTCTTACTGAATATCAAAATGTGATCTAGAAATACAATCACAAATTTACCAAAAAAATTCTTCAAAACCTCATTCATCAATCTCATAAAAGTACTATGTGCATTAGTTAAACCAAAAGGCATAACCAACCACTCATACAAACCTTCTCTTGTTTTAAAAGTAGTCTTTCACTCATCACCTTCTCTTATTCTCATCTGATGATATCCACTTTTCAAATCAATTTTGGAAAAATACTTTGCTCGAGTCAAACTATCCATTATGCCATCCATTCTCGATATAGAAAACCTATATTTCACTGTTATCTTGTTGATTTCTCTAGAATCAGTACACATTCTCCATTCTCCATTCTTCTTAGGTGCCAATATAGTTGGTACTGCACAAGGACTTAAACTTTCTCAAATTAAACCTTTATGCAACAATTCTTGGATTTGTTAGTTTAATTCCTAATGCTTGGTAGGTGTTAACTGATGTGGTACCTTATTTGGTAAACTAGCTCTTGGAATCAGATCCATACAATGATGAATGCTTCTCTTTGGTGGAAAACCATCAGGTACATTATCTAAAATGATCTCTCTATACTTGGTAAGTATCTTATCGAACTCTTCAAGAATGTTATCCCTATTTTCTCACTCAGTTTGTTAGGAATCACAACAAAACATACATCATTATTCTTCAAATCCTTAAAAAACTTTCTTCCTTCCATCAAAAAAATTTCACAGATGGAAAAACACTACTAAGAGGTTCTTCAATCAAAGGCAACAAGATTTTATTTCTCCCATCAGCCCAAATAGTGTATTTATTCAATCTTCCATCATATATAGCATGTCTATCATATTGTGAAGGTCTACCCAGCAAAATATGACAACAATCCATAGGCATGATATCACATAACAGTTTATCATAGTACTTCCCAATTTTCAAATTCACATAACATTGTTCACTTACCAATAGTGTACGCTCATCCTTGATCCATGAAATCTGATAGGGTCTTGGGTGTTTCAACCTTTCTAGCTGCAACTTTGTAACCATTTCCTCAGATGCCAAATTCTCTGAGCTACCACTATCAATTATTACCTTCCAAACTTCATTAGCAACTCTACATCTAGTCTTGACTAGACTTTTCCTTACTGGATCTTCATTATTACTTTCACTCCAAAGTGCTCTCCTGACTATCAAGTTCTTTTATTTCTTGGGTTCATTCGGTGATTTTTCTTGTGCCAAATCATTTCTACTACTACCGACCTTCTTACTTGCACGTGTATGTTAGGAATGAATGCTAAATATATCCTATGAGATTATTGGCAACCATTCTATAGAAGTTGTTGTTGCATTCATGACTATGATTGTCATTAATGTCAACATAGTGATCTATTGGAGATTAGCAGAGGAGCAGATAGTGTTTTGATTAGCGCACGTGGGATATTGTAGATCAAGATATGTGATGTTGAGGATTTACTCTTTGATATGTTATATGCTCATGGTTAAGAGCATAGACAGTAATTCATTTATTCATGAAAGTTATGAGCTTTTTGGTGGAAGCAGTATTCAGGCAGTGTTCTTGAGTAGCAGTTTGTGGAAATCGAATGATATCTTCTAATCGGGATGGAATATGGTTTTTTGCAATTAGAGAGAAGTTGAAGACATATTTTTGGTGATGTGGATGATAGCACAAACTTTGAGGTCGCACGAGTGAAGAATTATTCTAATTAGAAGCTGACAGTTTTGTGTAATTTTTGATGTAACGTGTGGAAACTTTTATTTTGTACTTGGATGCCGACTCATTTTTAATTACTTGAGTGTGGTATAAAGGAAGGAATTTTTTTCTTGTTGTAATGTATGAAATGTAAGAGTGAATGATTGTGAAAGAAAATTTATGAAGGAAGACATGCGTGGTACAAAGATCTGAAATTGAGATCTGGTGTAGCAGTGAGTGTGGTTTGGCACAGTCAGAGAAGAGGTAACATATTGTTGAGATCAGTAAGGATTTGATATTATTTTGTTGAATAATTTAGAGGTCAGTTCAACAATGTGTTCAGTGATCTTGCCATTGAAGCTGTTTGGGTAGTGGGTCCTTTTGTCTTCCATAACTCCTAACAGAGTTAGAATCTTTTAGCGGGGATTCAAAATCTCCTAACAGGGATTCATATGTACTGAATGTATTTCATAAGACTCCTAATAGAGTCCATCCTTTCACAAGGAATATTCAAATTAGTGCATCTTTTGTGGGCATCATTCCCACCAGGGTTTACTCTTTGATCAAGAGGTTCCCTATTCAACATATCTTGTGTCGTTGTGTTATTGTGTATGAATTTCTTTCTATGGTTTGTAATTATATTGATTACATGGTTAAAATCTATTGAAGTTGATAAAAGTTATAATTATCAGATAATTGATTCCCCCCCCCTTTTAGTTATCTTGGTGGACTTTACTTTCTAACAATTGGTATCAGAGCAGTAGGTCCTTGAAAGAAAATTTTAGTAGCTTAAGGAGATCCATGGCGAATTTCAGGAAAGAAAGCCCTAAGTTTGATGGAGTGAATTTTGACAGCTGGAAATAAAAGATGAAGACACATCTACTATCTTTAGGAACAGGTTATTGGTTGATTACAAAGAATGAGAAGACTATAATTGATGAGGATAATCATGAAACATGTTCTAGTGATGAGAGAGATCTATTCATGTGTAATATACTTGCCAGAGAAGCACTTTTGATAGCCCTTCCAGAGAATGAGTATAGTCAGGTAAAATGTTTGAAAACATCTCATGAAATTTGGAAAGCTTTACACTCTACTTTTGAAGGTGATGAACATGCAAAGAAAGTTAGATTACATAATTGGATATGTGCATTTGAAGATATAAGAATGATAGAAGATGAATATATTAGAAGCTATATTGGTAGAATGTCAAAAATTGTTGTAGGCATAAAATCTTGTGGATGAACAAAGACATAAAATGAAGTTATATGGAAAATTCTGAGGACATTGACTCGCGTGTTTAAGCAGAAAACACAAATGATTGAGCAAGTTATAACTTGTACTTCAAACTTTACAAGAGAGACTTTTCTTGGAAGATTGGAAGTAGTAGAAATGAACATGAGGTTATCAAGAGGGTATGTGCAAGATCATGAGGGGCCAAAAAGTGGCAATGTCAGTTCAAAACTTTGACAATGTAGCTGACATCTTTTTTTTCACCCAAATTTGATAAAATGAAAAGGGTATCTTAAGGAGATTATCAACTTTCTATTGAAATAATTGCTGTCAAATTTTAAATTCAGTAAGTAATTATTAGTTATTTTCTAATTGAGCTACCTCTAAAGTGTTGATTTATATACTGATTGAAAAACAACTATAACTTTCGAAAGGTATAACATTTTTGAAATCTGAAAAATATGTCAAATTCTATGCTTCGCCTACTATAAGGAAAAAAATAAATTTGAATTTTGTAAAGTTTTGAATGAGTTAAGGTGGTCAGACACGGGAATTTTTTTATTCTGAAAATGTTGTAGCAAAAAATTCATAATTAATTATTTTTTTGGAATAAAATTATAAAAAAATATGGTCACATCTGGGCATGAGTCTACTACTTATATATAAAATCTTATAATAAAATATTATCATTTGATTATGATTAAGGTGGTCAGACATACACCTACTTCTTATTTTCTTCCTAAAATTTTTGTACTGCTGCATTGAAATCTATACTTTTCACCAATCATACTAACTTTTTCTCAAAAAAGGCCTAGTAGTTTAGAAACTGTATTCAATTTTCTATAGATTCTATTCTTACAACTTTTTGATATTAGGTTCATAGCTAGTTGAAATTTTCACATTAAGTTGACTAACCCTGATTTTTTGATTTTCCATTGCCACTTAAGGGCATAGTTTGGCCCCTCATGATCTTGCACATACCCAGGAGATTTGCCTAGAATGGAGACAATATTTAGTGCTCTTAGTGTTCACCCTACTTTGTCAAGAAGCATCAGTGTGAGTGGAGATTATGCTGGTAGTACCAGATCTAGAAATGAAGAAGACAAGAAGATTGAAGAAGGTATTGCCTTGTAAAAAGAGAACCAAACGGTAAGAAATTTTTTAAATTTTGGACTTGTCAATAATATGGTCATTTTGCATCTAAATGTCCTAAGAGAGTTGAAATGTACAGAAACAATTTCAAGCCTAGAAGATCTAAGGAATGTTATTATGCTAATGATGAAGATCTTGAAGCTAGTATAGAGAGAACTTTAAGTGAAAGTGATATTGAGAATAATGATGACATAGGATTTGTAGGAATTAAAGAAGAAAATCCTAAAACAGATGTTAAGGAAGAAAAATCCCTAGTTTCTCAAGTTGAAAAGAAAGTTGATTGTATTATAGACACTGGTTGTTCACATCATATGATTGGAGACATGAAAAAGTTCATAAAGTTTAACAATTATGATGGCGGAGTTGTTAGAGTTGGAAATAATGCACCTTGTTTGATTAAAGGTATAGGATCTATTACTCTTGATGGAAAGACTGATATTGATGATGTTTTCTTTGTGGATGGTTTGAAACATAATCTTTTGAGTGTTGCATAGTTATTTGATAAGGGATATCAAGTTTGATTTGCTGAGAAAACTTGTGTGATAAAAGATAAAGATGGAAATTTGATTGGAGCTGGCTCTAGAACCAAAGGTAATGTATTTTAGTTGAATCCTACTTAGATGACATCTTTGATTACTAAGATTGATGACAATTGGTTATGGCACTGAATATTTTTTCATATAAATTTTGATAACATTGTGAAAATAAGTACTACACTTGTAGTAAGAGATTTGCCTAAAATTATGAAGCCTACTAAAATGATTTGCAAGGAATGTGTGATGGCAAAACAAAAGAGAAGTTCATTTCCCAGTAAGAAGTTTACATCTGCAAAGAATTTGGAGATTGTTCATACAGATTTGAGCGGTCCTACGAGGACTAAAGAATTCTATGGAGAAAGGTATTTTATGATTCTTGTGGATGATTTTATAAGAATGATGTGGATTGCATTTCTTAAAGAAAAGTTTGAAGAATTTGATAAGTTTAAAGTCATTAAGAATAAAGTTGAGAATGAATCCAAAATGAAAATTAAATGTTTGAGATCTGATAGAGGTGGAAAATTTACTTTTAGAGATTTTAACACCTTTTGTGAAGTGAATGTTATTAAGAGATAGTTTTCAGCCCCTAGAACACCTGAACAAAATGGTATTGCAGAAAGAAGAAACAGATCAGTGACTGAAGTAGCAAGAGCTATTTTATTTGAGAATGATTTGGTGAAGATATTCTTGAGAGAAGCAGTGAACACAACAGTGTATATAATGAACATAGTACAAATCAGAGCAGACACAGACAAGACACCCTATGAATTATGGTTTGGACATGCACCCTTAGTTAAGTATCTTAGAATTTTTGGAAGAAAATTTTATATAAAGAAAGATGATGATATTAGAAAGTTTGATCCTAGAAGTGATGAAGGTATATTTCTTGGATATTCTTTGAAGAGAAAAGCTTATAGATTTTATAACAAGAGAACTAAGACTATTGTTGAGAGCGCAAATGTTAAAGTTGATGAAAAGTTCAAAATTCAAGAAAGAATGCTTGATTATGAATTTGATGAAGGAACTCATCCTAAGCCTAACACTAAAACTACTGAGTTATGCTATGAAACTGACACTGACTTGTTGAATGAAATCTATAGTGAAATCATTGAAGAACTGACACCTGCAGTGAAATCTGAGACAGTGACACCTAACAAGAACCTATCAAGGAATCATCTTGTTGAGAAGATTATTGGAAGCATAGATAGAGGAGTTCTAACTTGAAATAAGGTACAAGAACAGTTATATTTGATTTCTCAAATTGAACCTAAATCTACTAGTGAAGCTTGTGAAGATGAACATTGGATTAAAGCTATTAAAGAAGAACTAGATCAGATTAAAAAGAACAAGACATGGGAATTGGTCCCTAAAACTAAAGATAAGAATGTTATTGGAACTAAATGGGTATTTAGAAACAAGATGAATGAACAAGGAGAAGTAGTAAGAAAAAAAACAAGATTTGTATGTAAGGGATACTCATAGCAAGAAGGAATTGACTATGAAGAAACTTTTGCACCAGTTGCAAGAATTGAAGTAGTAAGAATGTCTTTGGCCTATGCAGCTTTTAAGAAATTCAAAGTATATTAGATGGATGTGAAGTCAGCATTTTTGAATGGAGAATTGGAAGAAGAAGTCTATATTGAGCAGTCTGAAGGTTTTCCTTTGACTCAAGAAGGAGATATGGAATGTAAACTGAAGAAAACCTTATATGGACTAAAGCAAGTACCTAGAACTTGGTATGCAAGATTGGATAAGTATTTGTTAAAATTAAAATTTACAAAAGGAATAGTTGATAGAAACTTGTACACAAAAGAAATTGAAAATGGTTTGTTAATTATAGTTATTTTTTTTATGACATTATTTTTGGAGGAGAAGATGAAGCTAGTGATAAATTTGCTGATGAAATAAAAACTAAATTTGAAATGAGTATTATTGGTGAAATGAAATACTTTTTGGGACTATAGATAACACATAACGGTGATGGTATCTTTTTAAGCCAGACCAAGTACTTGAATGATTTGTTAAAGAGATTTGGAATGGAGAACTGTAAACTAGTTGGAACACCTATGGTAACTGGACATAAATTATTTAGCACAGATGAGACTCCTATAGTTGAACAAAAGAAGTACAGATCTATGATTGGAGGATTGCAGTACTTGACACATACAAGACCTGATATAGCACATTCAATTGGAATTGTAGAAAGATTTCAAGCTGAACCTAGAGAATCACATTATGTAGCAGTAAAGAGGATACTGAGATATTTAAGAGGCACAATTGTGTATAGATTTTGGTATGAAAAATATGATGATTTTACCTTATGTACATATATAGATGCTGATTGGGGAGGCAGTGTTGATGATAAAAAGAGCACCAGCGGTGGATCATTTTTCCTTGTAGGAAGACTCATTTCTTGGCTAAGCAAGAAGAAGAATTGTATTTCACAGAGCACAGCAGAAGCAAAATATGTAGCAGAAGCAAACAATTGCAACCAAATAATTTGGATGAAGTAGATGCTAAAGGATATTCGAATAAAGTTTGTTGAACCTATTGTTATACATTATGATAACACCAGCATAGATAGTATGTCTAAGAACCTTGTATTACATTCTAAGATAAAGCATATAGAGAGTATGTATCATGTAGTAAGAGAGAAATTTGTTGAGAAAGAATTCAGACTTGAGTACATAAGCATAAAGGAGTAGATAGAAGACATATTTACAAAGCCTTTTCCTAAGGATATATTTGAGTATCTGAGAGGTATGCTTGGAGTTATGCCCCAGCCTACTTTTGAGAAGTGATGCAGATTGGTTGCATCTGTCTAGTGGTATACGAGCCTTATCTTTCTTCTAGATTGGATGTTGGTACTTCCTCTATGGGGGAGTATGTGTATCTAAGCTGAGTCATGAGGACTCTAGTGAATGTATTTTTTGAACAGTGTCTTTTGACATTAGAGTTGTTGTTGACATAATGATGAAATTTCTATCATTGATGTCAATGGGGGAGAAGTGTACATGAAAAATCATTTTTACCATCTATTGGAGAGAACTGAATAGGAAAACAAAGCAAGATTTGATTGATGAAGAGGATTCGAAAATATTTTTTCAAAGCAGCAGAATTGTAGTATTCAATTCATGGAACATTGGATGTTTTTCATCTATGTTTCAATAAATGCCAATGGGGGAGATTGTTAGGAATAAATGCTAAATATATCCTATGGGAGTATTGGCATCCATTCTGTAGCAGTTGTTGCATTCATGACTATTATTGTCATTGATGTCAACACAGTGATCTACTAGAGATTAGCAGAGGAGTAGACAATGTTTTGATTAGCACACATGGGATATATTAGATCAAGCTATGTCATATTGAGGATTTAATCTTTGATATGTTATATGTTCATGGTTAAGAGCGCAGACAGTAATTCATTTATTCATGAAAGTTATGAGCTTTTTGGTGGAAGCAGTATTCAGACAGTGTTCCTGAGTAGTGGTTTGTGGAAATCAGATGATATCTCCTAATTGGGATGGAATTTGGTTTTGCGTAGTTACAGAGAATTTGAAGACATATTTTTGGTGATGTGGATGATAGCACAAACTTTGAGGTTGCACGAGTGAATAATTATTCTAATTGGAAGCTGACAATTTTGTGTAATTTTTTATGTAACGTGTGGAAACTTTTATTTTGTAATTGGATACCGACTCATTTGTAATTACTTGAGTGTGGTATAAAGGAAGGAGTGTTTTCCTTGTTGTAATGTATGAAATGTAAGAGTGAATGATTGTGAAAGAGAATTTATGAAGGAAGACATGCGAGGTACAAAGATCTGAAATTGAGATCTGGTGTAGTAGTGAGTGTGGTTTGTCATAGTCAGAGAAGAGGTAACATATTGTTGAGATCAGTAATGATTTGATATTATTTTTTTGAATAATCTAGAGATTAGTCGGACAGTGTGTTCAATGATCTTGCCATTGAAGCTGTTTGGGCAATGGGTCCTTCTGTCTTCCATAACTCCTAACAAAGTTAGAATCTTTTAGCAGGGATTCAAAATCTCCTAACAGGGATTCATATGTATTGAATGTATTTCATAACACCTCCTAACAAATTCCATCCTTTCACAATGAATATTCATATTAGTGCATCTTTTATGGGCATCATTCCCACCGGGGTTTACTCTTTGATCAAGAGGTTCCCTAGTCAACATATCTTATGTCATTGTGTTATTGTGTATGAATATCTTTCTATGGTTGGTAATTATATTTCTTACATGGTTAAAATATATTGAATTTGATAAAAGTTATAATTATCAGATAACTAATTCACACCCCCCCTGCACGCTCTCAGTTATCTTGGTGGACTTTAGTTTCTAACAGTGTACACTCAAATGACCTATGTCCTTCTTCTTAATAATTGTAATAAGTTCCTCATAATCCACCTCTTCTATAACTGCCTCAGTAGTTACTTCCTCTACCTGTAGAAGAACTTTCACCTTTACACTCGGTCTTGCCTTTATCCAGATTAGTTTTGTCTTGATCAAATGTATTTGTTTCACCATAGGATCTACCTCTTCCTCTCTGTATTTTCTCATGTCTTTTGTTCAATTTCTCCTCATCTTTCAAGCTAAACTGATAAGCTTCTTCAATGATTTCCAAATGACCAAACTGATTCCTATTGGATGGAAACTCTTAACCCATTCAGGTACCTCACAATTCTTTCCACTGCATCTGAACATCATGTCCAGATCTGATATCTAATCTATAGAATTCCTCAATATAATCTTTTACCAAGTTATCTTTCTGCCTCAAACTTTGCATTCATCTAACTAGGTTAATTTGATAATCACATGGTAAGAGATTTCATTTCAGCTTATTCACCATCTTCTTCCATACCTTGATTTTTTCTTTGCCTTTCCTTTTTATGTCCAATTACAGATGCTCCCACCATAAGGATGCATGACTCTTCAAATTTGTTCTTGCAACCTTAACCTTCTTTTCCTCAGGGAAATTTTTATACTCAAAATATTTATCCATCTCAGTGATCCAATCCATCAATTCATCTAAATCTAGCTTTCCACTATATTCAGGAGGATTGCAATGTGGTGTAGATTTCATGTTTGTTAATGCCTTCAACAATATTTACTCACCCTGATCCATCATAGGTGCAGGTTCTGCTATACCTTGTTCCTCTTCAATTTCTTCATCACTAACATCTTCAAGATGTCTTCCTCGATGTTGGGCTATCCCAACAGCTTCTAACCTAGCAGCAATTCATCTTAACATGTTTGTCAATCCTAGATTTGCATCTTGCCTCCCATGAACCATCTTGAAAACCCTCTACAGTTCTAGGTTAGATCTCAATATGGTACCCCACAACAAATATAAACTAGAGTTTAACAAGAAGGAACCCTTGACCTAAACTCGCAAGTTCAGATCTAGATCTCAACTTCTCTCTGATACCACCTGACGCAAGGCAGGGAAACTTGAGGGGCCAAAAGGCACATCTTAGTCACAACCCCCTTACAGAGATCACACATGTAGAAGCAAACACATGATCTAGAAGAGAGAATGCAGAAAATCATATATTATTCAATAATAACCTCACACATGTTGGGTTATAAGGAGTTCCCGGTTACGACCAAATACATTTATATTCAATTACAACATTCTTCCAACATGCTAGGATTCAGCCTTCAGAAACTATCTTCTATCTTCTAGACTTGACCTCCTACTACTACCAGATCTACTACCTATCTGCTCCTACTCTAAAACTATAAACAACAACTACATTTATACAAGAGGTTACTGAAACAGGTCAGCCTTTAGATCCATCATTGGAGAAAGAAATGACCAGATCTAAGTCCATGCACTTGCCAATGATAGATACCAACATTAAATCCATGACCAAAATTCAATGCATAAGTCAGCCTCAACAGGAAATCAAAATAAACCACTCGGTGAGAAAGGTTATCAAGCGACAGGAAAATAATTCGATAAACCAAGAAACTACTGAGCCAACTCGGTCAATGAAGGAACCAAGTAGCTACCGAGCAAACAAAACAACTCAAACTTGTTTTTGGTGACATGGGATTGCTAAGAACCCGAGATGCTCTTGCATCACTCTCCAATGCTGCAAATCAAATAAATGATATGCAAGGATTTTGCAAGCAAACTGGCCTGCCCAAAGACCCATATGTCATCATAGATTAATGACCTTTCTTCAACTCTTTGTATGGAACTTTCAAGACCATTTCCAACTTCCATCTGAAACAAATGATGTTCAAACACTCCTAAAGGAAATACTGCATCATTTTCTACACTCTTGGGACCACCATAATTAAAATAATTTCCAGCATTCGAAACACCCTCAAAATAGAGATGGGCTTTTTCAAGCATAGGGTCAATCTTAACCGAAATAACTTCACCATTCTTTGTTGTCATTAAATCTGAAAATTCTTTATCTGGAAAAGAGATATAAGATGAATGGATACCTACAGTTTTCATCAGAGCATTTCTTTCTTCAATGGTCTAAAAGAGCTGAGGCATGACCTCTTCCTCACAAGACAGTGTATTCATTGAAACCTTTAATGGTTCCCGAGGCTCGAATACTTTGACAACTTGATCCTCTCCTTACTCCATATTCATTTCAACATTCTCCAAACCAAGAGAATAAGGGGGATCTTCATCATTTGGTGGGGAATCAAAAATTTAGAAAAGAGGATTGTCCCTAATTGTGGTATCTTCACAAAATCCCGTAGCTAGATATAATGCATTAAGCTCACCCCAGGAAATCTTATTTCTTGGGTTTTTAAACTCTTCTTCTATCTCACTTTATCTTGTAACATCTTGTTTAAGTGTGATTCCTTTACTTGGATATGTGAGAGTGTCATTATCTTGAAAATCACCAATGTCACAAGTGGAGGTATATGCCCCTGTTTAGTCACCCAAACATTGTCATGTTGGGTCCTGGTATTGTGCTAAAACTTATCACTCTTATGTTCAGCTGGTTTTTCTATTTCTTCAAGAGAAGTGGACAATTATTCTACTTGTTTTGCCTCCATGATACATGGTGAAAAATATCTAGAAGCCTTATGCTTTCAGCCTAATTCAAGTCTCTTCCTTTCTGATTTTGATCCTGAGAGGGAGATGACTTAATCAATGCTGACCCAAGATCCTTTTCTTAAAGAATCAAGAAAATATAAGATGTTGATTCTTTTGTTTCTGATTGTTCCATTATTGTTCCAGCCTTGGCATGAGTTTCTTGTTCGAGACTCTTGAGGTCATAGTACTTTTTGTACACACATTTCAATAGAAAAGAGGAATGGTGATCTTCAAAGGGGTGGAGCTTATTCTTTTCAACTTCACATATAGTCCCCTTTAAGGTGTTCCATGGATATTGAAATTTTTTATCTTTCACATCATTCAATTCTTCAGCTATGGGCTTCTTTCAAAAATTATTTCTGGGTTGGACCTCTTCCTCACTCAAGACCAAAATTTTTTGAGAGTGCAACGATTTAGGGAAAGCCATCACTTTATCTTTGTCAACTTGCAATTCTCGTCTAAGCTTGGATACTCTATCACTATGAGTTTGTAGCAGGTTCACTCCTTCTAAATCTTTTAACTTTTGAAACCTCGCGCAAAGAATCCTCCATAACAGTGTGGATGCACGGTCATCATCCATGCTTAGATTCATTCCACCAGCCTTTGAAATGATTTTCCAGTAGTGATCCCATAAATTGTGTAACACTTTTTCATCCATCTCCAAAGTTTCTAGGATGGTAGGCTTTGGTCTTTTCCCCTTTCTCATATTTCCTAGATTGAGCATGATATTCAACAAATGCCAATCCTGCATACATAGAGATATTTGAAAATAGTCGAGGAAACAAACCAGGCACTGATCTTTGTTTCTATTTCCCTAGAGGAGTCACCAAAAATGTTAAAATTTAAACCAATGTTCGAAGTCCTATTTATCTCCCACTTAATATATTTCCATAATGATTTTTCCAGCTTTGTTAGTATAGGCATCATAATTTTGTTAAAAATATTTCATCTTATTCCACTATCTTGACACGTTTTTTCCCATTCAAACAATACTCAATAAATAAATTCATGAATTTTAAAAATACCTCAAATTCTTTTTTAAGAGAATTTTATCCTTTTAGGCATTTTAATTGATTTTAAAAGTAAGATTAATAGTAATTTATTTAATTTTTTATATTTCTTTTAGAGGGTCATATTTATTTATTATTTATCATTATAAAGAAATTAAGGATGAAATGACTAGACATTAATCTTATAATTGTTAAATAATTTTGTTGACACAATTTCAAAGAAGCCATTCAAGGAGGCCGACGTTGTTTCTACAAATGATTTGCTAGAAGTGTTTAATTGTGCAATTAATTGTTGCAATTCAATAATATTATTTCAAATAAGAAAATTTATATAACCTCTCTATTGAGACCAAAATATGAAAGGACTCTTATGTACATAGTTTAAAAAAAAATGAAACATAGTATGAAGAAACTAAAGAAAACTCTAAATAGGTTGTCTATCCTTCTGAGCATTGAAGTCCATAAAATATTTTCACAATGGTAATAGGGGTGTATATTCCACACACACCAAGTTAGTTCATATGGTAGAAGAAATGTATGCTTTTCAAGGGCTATCAAAATGAACATTTGACAAAGTCACTTGTACAACTCAATAACCCATAAACCATTGACACAACAAATGGGTTTAATATCTCCCACAAATCCTGCTTCTTTTGCAAGGTCATCAAATTCCTCCTTTGTCCTCTCTTTTCCCCCTAGATTGTATGCTAACATTAAAAGATCTATATGAAATGCTTGCCTAGCCAATGCAGAGGTCTCCGCAGCTACTGGTAAGATGCAATCCACTACAATCAGCTTCCCATTTTCTGATAATGCCTTGTGACAATTTTTCAAAAGTCTTTTGCAATGATCGTCACTCCAATCATGTAAAATCCACTGACCAAACAAGCAAACAAAATATTAATTATCAACTTCAATATCGAAAATCAAATACAATTTCAAATATCATATAGACACTAAATTGTACCATAACAAACAAACAACTAACAACTATTTCATTGTAAGAATTATCATGATGAAAACTTTGTTATTGTAAAATATCTACCAAAGATGTAAATACTGAATTTGTTTAAAAAGTAATATTATATTCCTCTAGGTTAATCAATACTTACTTAATGTTCCTTTATTAATTCAGTATCAATGTCAGAATTATAATGGCTTTCACAAGAAAGCTGCAGCTTTCAAATTACATAATGCATTTAGGCTGTTCGTAAATCTAATGATGACAAAAGGCTGAACAATTAAAAGCTAAATATCCCAAGCGAGAAATTTCTCAATAAAATAACAATAAAAACCCCATTTTCCCATGTCAAGGTAATTTTATTTTGAAATTGAACACCCACCTCATTGGATAAGCAAAACGACCATGTTAAATCTGAAGCAGAAACATAAATACTATATTCTACATTTAGAATCTAAATTGGAAAAATACTAGCAAATACCATTTGAAACCTCACTGTGCTATTTAAAGTTGTGAATTTGAATTACATACCTTCATAAAAATAGCCTTGCTGGATGGCACGCTCTCAAACATGTCTCCTCCAACATGCGTCACACCTTACGAAAATAGTTTATGAGTATTCAAATATAAATGTCAAAGCAGAATATAAACAAATAAATAGCATATTAGTATTTTTAGATTTTTGCTGTTTTGAATTAGACTGTGTTTAAGAATGTTTTGGATCACAATCGCAGATCTATCATCAGAATGATCAAGAGTGTGGATTAGACATCGTTTAAGTTTATGATCTACAGTTTTGAATCACATTCTGATCCATTAAACACAGTCTAATTTATTGATCAATATTTCAGATCATACTCTCTATCATCAGAATGATAAATCATAGAATGTGATCCAAAACATTAATAAAAAATTCAAATCTTTATTATCTCAATAATGACTCACAGAATATAATCCTAAACATTATTGAAAAACCCACACAATATAATCTTAAAAAAACTATTACAATCACTAAATCTAATTAATCAGTTTTTTTGTACCAATTGAAAAGTGATTAATACTCATTTACACATTAACCAAAATTGTTTACTAACCTGGATATTCAGGGGCATCTTTCACAACATGGGGCAAGTCAAAATTCACTCCCTTGATATGGGGATACTTGGAAACTATAAGATTGAGAGTAGACCCAACTCCACCTCCCACATCCACCAGCTCCTCCAAATCCTTGAAGCCCTGATAGATTTCAAGAATCTTCTCCATCATCAATGAAGAATGCTCAGACATAGCCCTGTTGAATATCACATTTAATCTCTGGTCCTTGGCAGGGTACTCAAATGCATGCACCCCATGAGCTTTGATGAATGGCTGACTTCCTTCAAGAACAGCATCCTTGAGATGAAACCAAGAGTCAATAAACACCTTGTCCTGGTTCATCAGTGCAAATGGTGCCAAGGACTTCCCATCCTTGTTGGCCACAAGGTATTTGCAAAGAGGAGTAAGGCCATAAAGTCTCTCAGGCTTGCCATTCTGGCCTGTGGTTACAGAGCAGCTGAGGAGTGAATGACTTGCTAGGATTCTCAGAATCCTATCTAGAGTAACTGCTGCATCTGGGTTTGTCACATTTGGGATTTGGGCTACAATTTGGGCAGGGGAAATTTGAAGACCAGAACCTGCAGGTGATATGATTTGTAGCACATCAAGTTCTATTGCAGCTTTCAAGGCCATGGGAAGACAGGTGAAGCTGCATAGCTGCTTACCCACAAGCCATTCCTCCTCGTTAATGACTGGTGCAGCACTGGACTCCATTGGCGCAATTCCAGTTTAGAATTCGATGCTCGTTATCAGGGTCTCTGAGGTTTTTATAAAAAGACAACAGTATAAAAGCATAGCGTGGAAAACGTGGGCATCCAATAAAGTTTTGAAATGTACAGTTAGCCGCCTCATGTATAAGACAGCACTAGGTTTGGAAAAATGAAAATAATTTTCTAATATTGCTTACATCAAGCCCCACATCATAAAGCATAATTTACTAACATTGCTTACATCAAGCACCACATCATAATGCTGAGAAAAAGAAACCAACTAGGAGAGAGGGCTCTAGTGGAGCACCTCCAATAGTGGAAAAGGTAGTTGGCTATAATTAATTTAATACTAAATAACAAAATCTGTCATGTCAATTTGACTAAGTTTGAGAAAACAATTAATTATGTGATGCACTCACCAATAAATATGGTTTAGTACAATACGGTAGGTTTTCTTTCTTTTCAGGGCTATTATGGAAAACTTGGCCAAAAAGACATGTGGCATCATATCTGACCATGTATTTATAGTCCACCAAACCAGCCATATGTTTTTGGGTCTAAGATAGATTTAAGGGGCAATGAATCTAAAGAAAAGACAATAAAAAGCTACTCCCTTTCAAAATTGAAAGAGTTGGGCTATATAGAAATTGTATATCCACAATAACAATTCATAATGAAAACTCAATCCATCTCAAAGTTGTAACACTTGCACATGTATCATTAGAGAAATATAGGTCAACTAGGTCAACAGATATCATATTGGTTCATTATTCTATCTAAAAAATTATTTTAATATTATTATATTGTAATTAATATTAAAACATTATTACACTTCTATTGTAATTAATATTGAGTTATTATTATGATATGATTATATTATTATATTTTAATATGTTTTATATTTTATATTAAGTTTTATATATTTATGTAATATTAATTTTAACTCATTTTAACAACTATAACTAGTAATATTTATGAATTGTATAACATAAATGTTGAAGTGAAAATATGTAATATTTAATAACTAAATGGAAAATATTTAAATTTATGATTAAAATTTATTAAATCATTATATACATATTAAATGATTAAAAAATATATAATTTTTAAAAGATATTAAAATATGAAATTATTTTAAAGAATATATATAAGATATAATTGTAAAGATTACATACTAGCAATCACATCTAGTGTGCAATGGGTATGGTGAAGAGGTGTGGAGAGTAAATTAGGGAACATTCTCGTATATTTCACATTAATTTGTCTAGTGTATGAGGTCAATTCGTAGGCCATTTACAATGTGAATTTTTTTGTGCAACAAGGGTCTTAATGGAGAAGTGACAATTTCAAATCAAATAAGCATCTAGTTACATGGATCTAATCATAATTGATATTAAACATTTAAATCGAGAAGATATTCAATTTTTATTACCAACATGCTCATGTTGTGTGTGTGTGTGTGTGTGTGTGTGAGAGAGAGAGAGAGAGAGAGAGAAAGAGAGAGAGAGATGTTTTTTGTCCAACAAAGTGTTACAAGTAGTAGTTGTCATTGCACCAAAAGATCGACCTATTAATGCCTGATACAACCACTAGACTTATAGAAGACGCAGGAGGCGGTTAAGCCATGTCGTGAACCCTGCGAGGAACGCTGGCCCACTGCCAAAAATCCCCCTCCCAACATCACTCGTGGTGGCCTGCATGGATTCAAACCTATGACCAAGCTCTGATACCACTTGTTACAAGTAGTAGTTTTCATTGCACCAAAAGATCGACCTGTGAATGCTCGATACAACCACTAGACTTATAGAAGACACAGGAGATGGTTAAGCCATGTCACAAACCTTGTGATAGATGGTGGCCCATTGCCAACACAAAGGTCTTACAATTTCAAATCAAATATACATCTAGTTACAAGGATCTAACCATAATTGACACAAAACATTTAAATTGGGAAGATAATCAATTCTTATTACCAACATGCTCATGTTGTGTTTGTAATAAGTTGAGAGAGAGAGGGGGGAGAATATATAGATATAGAGTTCTAACAATAGATAGAGGGAGAAGGAGGGAGAGAGATAGATGGATAGAAAGGGAATGTACAAGGATAAGTGGGGAGGGAGGAAGACAAAGGTAGAAATGAAGATAGGCTATAAAAGAAAGAGGGAAAAATAGATGGGTATATGCACAAAGATGGGGGACCAAAAAAGTGTCAAATTCTTTTTTAGTCCCCCAAAAGACATAGTATGCACATGCTATAGGGTGTACACACTATAGCGCACATGCTCTATGGCTCGGATTGCCCAAGCCTTAGGCATGGGAAATTCAAAACGTAGAGCGTGCACGGTATAGTGTGTATACGATATAGTGCATGCGCGCTATAGTGTGTACACACTATGAAAAGTTCCTAAATGAATTTGGTGCAACATCAAAATGCAATGGTTTACATAGTGCGTATGCGCTATAGTGCATACACCCTATATGGAAATAAATAAAGACAAAAAATAACCTTCTAAATAGGGTGCACTCATGCCAATTTCAGTACCAGGACCATACATAAAATATAACATTTAACTATAAATTTATTATACTTAAGTTACATTTTATGTATATACTTTCAAGATGTTTAAGAGTTGTTTCATCTTCATAGGAGTTAAGATAAAGATTCTAGATTTTTAGGGTTTTAAGGAAATCTTAGACAACCAAATTTTAGAAATCAACACATTATCTTCAGCATGATTCCTAGTGGAATATTGATTGTAACCTTAAGCCCTTGAGTAGTGCATGATTATTTAAGGATTGTTGCTCATTGTATTATTTATGCTATGGTTAGTTTGCTAATTGACATGAATGTTTAACCATGTTAGGAGAGAGAGAGAGAGAGAGAGAGAGAGAGAGAGAGAGTATTAATAGTTTTAAGACACACTTTAGGGTTCTTAGTCGTTCTAATATATCATAATGGGTCATTATGGGTCCTAGGACCCTGTAGGACCACTTACAATCCCTTATGACACATTAGGACCCATTAGGACCCATTAGGACCCCTTAGGATGCATTAGGACCTCTTAGGACCCCTTAGAACATACTAATCATCCTAGGACACACTAATGGGTTCTAATGTCTCTTAATGTGTCCTAATGCTTACTAAGGGGTTATAATGGGTTCTAACTGTTCCTAGGATCCATTAGGACCCACTAGGACCCCTTAGGATACATGAAACCAATGGGGACATACTAGGACCCATTAAGACCCCATAAAACACATTAACAGTCATAGGACACACATAGGGTTCTAATATATCCTAACGGGTCCTAATGTGTCATAAGGGGTTGTAATGGTTCTTAACTGTTCCGACCAGTTAGGACCCACTACAATCCCTTGGGATACATTAGGACCCAGTAGAATACATTAGAACCCTAAAGTGTGTTATATGGGGTCCTAATGTGTTCTAATGGGTATTAGTGGGTCCTATGAGGTTGTAATGGGTCTTAAGGCTTCCTAGGACCACTTAGGACCCATTACAACACCTTAGGACACATTATAACCAATTAGTGTGTCATACACCACTTAATATGTTCTAAGGGGTATTAATGGATTCTAATGTGTCCTAATGGGTCTAAATGTGTCCTATGGTGTCATAATGGGTCATAATGGGTCTTAGGAAAACTTTGGACCCATTATGACCCTTATGATATATTAGAACTACTTAGAACCCATTAGTGTGTCCTACGACAAATAATGTATTTTAAGGGGTCCTAATTGGTCCTAAGGGGTCCTAATGTGTCCTAAGGGATCCTAAGGGGTCTTATGACCACTTAGGACCCATTAAAACCCCTTAGGACACATTAGGACCTGTTAGGACACATTATAACCCTAAAGTGTGTCCTACAACTATTAATGTGGTCAAAGGGGTCCTAATGGGTACTAATGTGCCCTAATGGGTATTAATGAGTCATAAGGGGTCATAGTTGGTCTTAAGGGATCGTAGGACCACTTAGGACCCACTAAAACTACTTAGGCCACATTAGGACCCATTAGGACACATTAGAAACTGTAAGGACCTATTAAGATATATTAGAACCCCTTAATACCCCTTAGAACACATTAAGGGGCATAAAACACACTAATGGGTTCTAATGTGTCCTAACAGGTCCTAGTGTATCCTAAGGGGTTGTAATGGGTCCAAAGGGGTCATCCTAGGACCACTTAGGACCTATTATGACCATTTAGATCACATTAATCATCGTAGATCACACTTTAGGGTTCTAATGTATCCTAATGGGTCCTAATATGTCATGAGGTGTTGTAAAGGGTCTTAAGTGGTCCTTTGACCACTTAGGACCCTTTAGAGCCTCCTAGGAAATATTTGGATGTAATAGCATATATTAGAACTCATTATGACCCCCTAGGACACATTAGTACCCATTAGGGTCCACATTAATTATCGTAGGACACACTAATGTATCCTATGGGGTCCTAATGTATCATAAGGAGTCATAATGGGTCTTAAGTGGTCCTAGGACCCATTAGGACCCCTTATGACCTATTAGGATGCATTATGACTCATTAGGAAATATTAGAACCCATTGATACCCCTTAGAACATATTAAGAGGCATAAGACACACTAATGGGTTCTAATGTGTCTTAGTGATCCCCTTAGGACCTATTAGAACCCCTTAGGACACATTAAGACCCATTAGGACAAATTAAAACTCATTACGACACCTTATAACACTTTAACCATTATAGGACACACTAATGTGTCCTAAGGGGTTGTATTGGGTCCTAAGTGATTGTAATGGGTCATAATGTGTACTATTGGGCTTTAAGTGGTTCTAATGTATCATAAGGGGCCATAATCTGTCCTAAGTGTTATAGTCAGTGTGTAGGGATTGTAGTCTCCTTAAGGGATTGACTCTCCCACCCACTATGGCCAATGAAATTGGTGGGAGAAGTCACTAGTGTATTATATCCATGTATTATAATTATTTTATGTAGGGATATGTGAAGTCTTGGTTGAGAGAACACTAATTGGTGGAGTTTATTGATTGAAGGAGAGCCTGTCTTCACAACAGTCATTATGGAAGTTCAATACCCTTGAGAAGAGTTGTTCTTATGATGGAATATGGATATTAGGATCCATAATAATGTTTTAGGCCAATTGGATTATCTTGGAGAGAGTTACCAAGGTCTTTTTGAGTAGACCCTAGGTATATGACCCTAGAAACAAGGGTTTGTGGCTAGCGAATTTGGTGAGTGGTGAAACCTTAAAAAATTGAAACCCTTGTGTTTTGAAACCTTAATAAAGAATGTTTCACACTTTGGGGTGCAGGGAGTACGTGCATATATTAGTTACTTTTTTATTTGAAGGAAAATAGGCCTAGTTTGTGGGTGCTAGGGTAGTGGATCTGGCATTTGGTCCAAAGGAATCTACCCTAATACTTGGGGAGGATTTTAGGAATAAAAAATGGTATCTATATCAACCATTAATTTCTTGAGTTGTTTGGAGAATTTTGGAGAAAAAGGCTGATTTATGACTGGTGAAGGCTACAAGCCTACAAGGGCTATTGGAGTGGATTGGTGGAAGATGAGTTGAACAGAATTGGTAGATTGGTGAAACATAGTAGATGGACCATATTAATATGTTATATGGTGTTAGAATCAAGTTGGAAGACCTATTTCAATTTTTCACAAGATGGAGGCTCTAGGTGCACTGAGAGGCCTAGAATGGAGTTGGTGCCAAGAGAAGTTAGGATGAGAGGTTAGAGGAAGTGAACTTGTTCAAAACGTGTGATGTGTTGGTTCTCTAAAGTCAAATTACTCTATTTGACCCTTGAGTTGAGACTAACTCCTTGAGTAGATTCCACTATACTTATAGAATCCTCAAGTTGAGTTGGGTTCCATGAGGGGATAGTAGAGGGCTCTGCATCATATTTGCTTGGTTGAGAGCATTAGATACACATGAATAAAATGTAGCACATAAATTTTGAGTTCACTTAAATGATGAATTACACATGTGAACACATGTAGCACATAAAGCATACACATAAATTTTCTTAAGTCATGAAGCATACATGTAGCACATAGATTATAAAGCATACACATGAATTCACTTAAGTCATGCACGTAGCCCATACACATGCATTTAGGTTATGAAGAATGTACTTGAATATACATGAATATACTTAAGGCATAAATCATACACATGATTACATACACACAAGCATATTTACATACTAACAATGAATAAATGAACACACAACTAACAAATTGGATTGAATATCAAGTTTCATATATCAAAATGAACAATAATTCTATACATATTTACAAAATCAACATATCTAGATACAATGTGGCATACACCATCTTCAAATGTGTCATATGACATCTCAAAATAAGAAGTTCAACTACAAATTTTTCTAGGACATCCTATTCTACTGGTGGATCATCAAAATGTAGCCTCTTTGAAATACTCTTTGGCTCTTCTCGATCCTGCATTCAAACAAAAAAGTGAAACCCCAAGTTAGATTACTTAATTTATATGGTTTTTACAAATACAAATTAAAAATTAAAAATCATAGCCAACAATAATAAATAAACTTTAAACTAAAATTCAACTCTCTTGTACCTCACCTCTCTGTCTCCTCACGTGGATAGGAGAACTAATATATGTCCTTGGTAGCGAAGGAATAATACCAGAAATGTCAAGTCTGACCTATATATGTTTGTGAACATGAGATTGATCTAGGAGTTATACTATTTAATGTTAAATCCTTGGTAGAAAATATATGTTTACAAAATAACCGAATTAACATTAAAACTTACCTATGTTGAAATTTCTTCAAGAAATGTCGGCTGAGTCATCAGCATTACAAACCCTTGGCATTCTACCTCCCTCAAACTAGGGGTGACCTAAAAATGTCAAATAGATACTTCATACAATCATGATTTGATCATATTATATATACTTGATAGTAAAATACACACAAATAACTTTAGAAATATACATACCATGGGGATATCACTGCGAATTGAGATGCCTATGACTCTATCTTGGTGAAAGGGTCTCATGACATCATCAGACACCACTCTATATCAAGTAAACCATGTAAATTAAAAATGAGTAAGCACAACTAACAAGTATACATGTATGCATAAACAAACTAAATTACTTAATTACCTTCCCCTTATCAATGCCTAAGGCTAGAACCCCCTCACATTGCCCCCAGTGGTAATTGGTGACACCTGAATCAATATGTAATAAGATGATCATAAAAATTAGAAAACACATGTACATATTCTATTATATTAATTTAAGGAAACCAATGAGTACATTAAAACATATGTACCATGGAAGTGTCAATGCGAAATGATATGGCCGAAAGTGTGGACCCCTCCACTTGTGCCATCTCTTCCTCTGTCATCAACTGAACATAAATGTAACACATAAAAAAACATAAGTGGGAAATTATTATAAGAAAATTCTACTAAAAATATAAATGTTTAAAATTAAATACAATGTGAAAAGTGAATTGTTTACCCTTACCATAACAGTAGGATTCCATGACTCTGTATGCCCTTGATGCACATCTTCATGAGGTGCTTCAGTACCTATAGTGTGTTGTGTAGTATCATCCACCTCGAAGACGTAGTTATATGCATCACTATCATTTAGAGGACCTAAGAAAAAATTCTTGCACATAATGCAAGTGTGGGGCACACAAACATGTGAGCTCATGGAGGATGTGGATGGGCTAGAAGCATCAAGATGAGGAGGCAACAATGTCATGCTTTATGTAACCAGTAGATCACTCAAGGTGTGAATGGATTGAATAGTTTGTGACCCCGCCTAGGCAATAATATCAGGATGTTGCACTGTACGAGGTGGTCAAATCTCAGGAGGGGGGTCATATGTGTGGGATTTCACCTGGTGTGCCCATGGCCATCCTTGAGGAACACATAAGCCTACACCCTAGTTCGGTCTCATACTCCAATAATTTACCTTGTGACTGAGCACAAATTCAGTATACATTTTTTAATGAAATAAAATGAGACATCCAAATTGCTGTGAGGTGGTCTATCAAAAACTATCCACCAGCGGTCCCAAAAGTTGTCACGTATTGCATCATTTGTGCACCATTTAATCGACAACTTGGGTTTCTTAGGGTCCACTTTTATACCAGTTTTGGGATCCACAAAAATATTACATATTTCATGTTTTTTTATGGTTAGGTTCATAACTTGATCATAGTCAAGCCCATCATCAAACTGGGAGTGCACGAAATCGAGCTAAAGAAGTGCAACATTATATTGCTTTATAAGTTTCTCCATGTTTTCAATAATGGAATTCAATGTGGAAAACATGGGGTGAAATGTGGGGATATTAGCATATGTGGGTTGATATCCTCTATGATGATTTAGATTGTCTCCTATGAGATCCTCTAAACTACGAGGGTTTGAGAATAGTTCATCTTTTGAAAGTGGGGGATTGTTTGGAGGTGGTTTTGGATTATTTGCGAGATCATTGGGAGGGTTTTGTGAATGATTTGAGTCCATGTCTGATTACAATTAGAACCAAAATAGATAATTACAATCAATTTTTTTTTTAAAAAAAAAAACTTATTTAAACCCTATTTTTATATAAAAAATACAAATTTCAAATAAAAGCAATAAAAAGTTAAAAATTAAACTTACCTATTGATGTTGAGAAGATAGGATATGAGATATAATTGGATATTTGAAACCCTTAGAGCCGCATTCAACATTTTCACAATGAAAATGTTGAACGCGATCGCGAGCTATGTAAATATAATTTACTGGCAAAAATTAGATATTCGATAAAATCAGATATCCAATAATATCAGATATCTAATAATATCAAATATATGATAAAATTGGATATCCAATTAGGCTTGCGCTTTGACTTTTGGCTTGGTCAAGTGTACTGACACCCAGGCCTACTAAAAAGTCAACAAACTTTTTAGTGCGCTTTTGGACGAGTGAAAATTTCATTTTTTCACATCGCCACTTTTTGGCATACCATGATCCTTCATATACCCTATAAGGAAAAGGGAAAGAGACCTAAACCACATCTCTTCTTGACATCTATCTCCTTCCAGAAGGACTCATTCTACAAAATATCCCTTTTCCTCACCAAAATCTGATTTTGAAATAAAAATTCCATTACTTCTCTTTTCCACTTGTGAGAAACTAATTTTTTCCACTACCATTGAAATCCTCATCTCACGCAAGTTCCATTGATATATAACACTTATATGTTCTGATAAAAATTCAACCTCTAAATGACATTTTCGTGCACAACCCAAGTCATTTAAATATTTGAATTTCAACATATAGTTTATACTATGAAAATTTTTTAAATTTTCACATAGACATTTTAAAATTTGATGTGGGCCTATATGCCACATGGAATCTCCCCATTGGTCCACCATTCCATCTCATCACCCTATCACTGACACCACATCACCATCTCTACCATGTGTCAACCACTGATTCGCTACTTTGCCAACTAGGCCTCCAAGCTACATCTTGTCCACCACATCATCGTGGGACATGTGTCGACCAGGCGTGATCCTACGGTGACTAACTTTTGTTCATCTTCCTCATTGCAAGAATGCACCTATAGTCGATCTTGGCATGCATCCCAAGGCATTTGATATGTCTATCTACCTCATCATTGAACACGTGTCGATCATGCATGATCCCACAATGGTAACCTTTGAACATCTTCCTTATTGCGGGATCACACCCACCGTCAATATTGGGTACGCATCCTGAGGCATCTAACAAGTTTATCATGGCATTGCATCAAAATTATCTATCTCTCACAAGACCCACTACCACGTCACCTCCAGTCATTTGCCACCTCATCACCTTGATCCATGTGTACATGTGAGAGAGCTCCATCTGGGCATCCACATAGGGACACCATAGACCTATGGATTTTTCTATTTGAAGAACTTGTTTTCCTCTTCTGCTGGCAATGTGGGATAAATACCCATTCAATTTATGAATTTTTCCTTCAAGATTACTTCATAATACATTCCCAGCTGGCATATACTAGTTGGCCCCACACAAGTCTGGATGGCCTCCTCTTTACCTTCCTTTCTTCTCTTCACAACCTCACCTAAATATTATTTCTATTAAATATCTCTTGCGCACTAATCTGGGCACATGTGGGACAAATGTCTCCATGTAGTAGCACTTTTATCTTTTCCTTACTGGTGAATAATGTCTGGTCTACAAATGTTTTCCATACTTCTTCTTAAGGCCTATAAGAAACATGAAAAGGCCTTCATGTAGCACCTCTTGGAGGCATGCATAGCCTCAAGGGAAGCCTGCGCTACCTCTTTGGAGGTATGCACAAAGAGGTATGTGTAGTCTCAAGCGAGGCCCGCGCTACCTCTTTGGAGGTATGTGCAGCCTCCTTGGGAGTATGTGCAACCTTCATTGGGGGAAAACATAGATAAAAGGAAGGTACATGCAACCCTTAGAAGGTGTGTGTAGGGGAAAGGAAGGTAGTCCAACATAAAGGAAAACATGCATGTATATGTTGGAGGGAAATGGGTGTGCGCCAAAGGAAACTAAGCATAATGCTTAAAAGAAAAGATTGCAGTTATAAATGGAGGTATGGCAATGCGGAAAGAGGCATGCAAAATTCTAAAAGAAGGATAATATGTGAACATGTAATGAAGATGACAAAGTTCTTTTAAAAATTAATGAGGCAAGCTAGGCCCAAAGTGGGTCTAGCTAAAACAATTTTGTTTTCAAAAAATTAAACCTCAAATATGATCAAAATGGCTAGATAGTGCATCTAGATCAGATTTGTTCAACACTACATCAATCAAAAACTTGACTTTTAACAATCTTTGCAAAGTCGCCAAACTGAGCAAACTACCTCTAGGAATGCCCTTGAAAAACTGATCAAAACATATCGCCAGACATCGGCACTTGGTAGACATGAACATTTCCACTATAGAGAGTCACCCTACTAGACAGATTTCCATAAAGATACTCAGGGAAAAATATTTTAAAACTCACAATCGCCTATTTAAATTTGCTCTGTAAACGCCAATTATAATCACAAGGAACCACCTTTCATAAAGATACACTAGAAATATCAAATCACAGCCTAGGGAGAAATCACTGATCCTGGTAGAAGATTCATATACAAGGAATGCAAGGAAACAACTCTCATTTCAAAACAAGCATCTGATATCTAGTTACCAATCTCTAAATATTTCCATTCTGTGAAGTTGATTCTATCAACATTAATCATCTGTATAGAACACCTTTTGTTTTGACTTCTCAAACCTATCAAATGGGATCCTTATGGTCTGAAACCCTGGATGTAGATTTACTCTCACATATAAAAAACAAGGTTTTAATTATATTTCCCAAATGATCAACCGATAATCAAGAATTAATCTTCAAAGTCACCCCTTCAAAACTTCCTAAACTTTAAAACAGTGAAACTTGTAGGAATTGGATTTGGATTTGACTGAGAAAAGTGATCCAGTGGATTGGTCATGATCTAAAAATCACCAGGAAGGCTAATTTACATGTATACAATATAGAGGAACATTCAATTTCTCTTGTTCATGAAATTGGTGCAATTTGCACGACCTCAAATAGGGTACTTAAATTCTACATTTTCACATTTAGAAAAAACTGAATAAAATGTAAATAGAAAGGCCTTGGTAAATTGATCATACAAACTCACAAGAATCTAAAAATGGACATGGAGAATAAATCTCATGCCTAAAACATACTGTAACATTCCTTATGCCATGACTATCAACCGGGCATTAGACACAAACCTCTGAAGTAGGTCATTCAGTAAAAACTAAATAGATGCAAGAATGTAGATTTGGGCAATGACCTCAAAATGGCTATATGCAAAACACATTAGAATTGAACTCTAAAAATTACAACCCACTACAAATGCTAAATGATAGGCAAGGAACACATGTACCAAATAGTATCAAATAAAAATCATAACGTCCTTTTTTAACTTGTATTCAAACTAGGGTCCTTTCAAATGTCTTTTGAAGCAATGATTTGTACCTTAGGGAAATTTTACAAACTAGTCACTCTAAAATTTGGGAAAAGTTTTAGAGCTCCAACACATCCCATGCTTCCAATCCATCACAAGATCCATTTATCCTTCTTAATACACTTCATGATCCAATTCCTAATCAAGATCAATACATCCCTATTATCTCATCCATTAATGATTCCCCCCCATCTCATGAACCCATCCCCTCTACCCCATCCAATGATATGCTTCCATCTCAAGGCTTAACATCCACTTATCCTCCACTTCATGAAGATATTCCTTCTCTCCCACCCACTAATTCCCCTCCATGTCAAGATCAAATCACTCCATTTTATGATTACCTCACCTCCATTACATTGTACGATCTTCTTCCCTCTCAATATCTCATTGTTAGGAATAAGGTGTCTCAACCTTGGATAATTCCTATTCTTATTATTTGTTTTGTAAATGTATTTTTTGCAAATAATGTAATTAATTGTGAGTGTACATGTCTAGTTGGCATGTTGATGTGTCAGCATCTTGTGCGTAAGGAGATCATGACTGAAATGGTCATGACTGATTCCTATGATGCATAAGAACTATTTAAGGAATGTGCTATGACAGGTGTAAGAGCATCTTATGACTTGGGCCTATTTGGGTGCGCAAGAAGAAGTGGTTGGTGTGTGTAAGAGAATATGCCAAAAATAGGTTGGTATGATAGATTCTCTTACACTTCTCTTGTGACCGTTATTTTTGGCAGATTCTATGACAAGCTATCATAGTCTATTCTAGGGATAGATGCCTATTCTTGGGATTGCATGTAAAAACTGTGTACATGTGGCTTTGTGCATGGGTCTTGGTGGTTGTGCCCATTTTTGGGTCCAGAGGAGTCTATATATATGATGCTGCTCCTATGGGAGAGATATAAAAAATTTAAGTCTTGTTGGCTTTGTCTCTCATTTCCTGAAAGAACTTGCATTGCAAGTGTATTGTAATCCTTGTGTTGAAGATAATACATTGTGTAGGTTTTGGAGTGCTGGGGTTTTTTACCGAAAGGTTTTCCCCAGGGTATATCATTGTGTCATTCTCTATTTTTCTGTATGTATGGTATGTGGTTGCAATATCTTTGTTAAAGTAGTCAACGAATCTAAAATTGTAAGGATTTATAAGAATTTGCACAATACTCTCCTATAGAGATTAGCGTAGGAAGTTGTTTCCGCACCTGAGTTTCCTTACAAGTGGTATCAGAGCTTGATCAAATTTTGATCCTAGTTGTTGGGTAGGGTTTTTTTTGAGCTGATCTCAAGTTTGAGTGGGAGTTTTTTGCAGGGTATTCTAAATCTTATTTGGAGATTGAGATGGCAAGTTCATCATATGGAAGAATGGAGGTGGAGAAATTTAATGGCACTAATTTCAAGTTGTGGAAACTCAAGATGGAAGACATGTTGGAAGATCGTGACCTATGGGAAGCAACTTCAAATGCTACAAGACCAGCAACTATAGCTCAAATAGATTGGGATATCAAAGACCGTAAAGCTAAGGGTCTCATAGGACTCTGTTTAACTGATGCAGTTCTTCTGAATGTTCTAGATGAGAAAACTGCAATAGTTTGTGGGAAAGACTTGCGGCCATGTATTAGGCCAAATCTATGGTGAACAAGTTGTTCCTAAGGAAGAAGTTGTACTCTCTGTGAATGGAGGAAGGTGGATCCTTAATGGATCATTTAAATGCATTTAATCTACTGGCCACACAATTGACATCAGCTGGTGTCAAGTTAGAGGAGGAGGATCATTGCTACACACTTTTGTGTTCTTTACTAGATTCATGGGACCATCTTGCAATGGCTCTCGGAAGCACTTTAGTCCCCTTCAAAATGGATGATGTGGTGTCTTTGCTGCTATCAGAGGAGATGCGGAGAAAGGCTTCCGTTTTAGAAAAAGAAGCCCTTGTTGTTCGTGGGAGATCCATTGAAAGAGGGAAGAAAAATGACAATAAGTCTGACAATAAGGGTAGATCCAAATCCCATGGGAAGTCAAAGACTTCCAATAAGTCCAAGGCAAAATGTTGGAACTGTGATAAATCTGGGCACTTCCGTAAAGACTGCAAAGAGTTGAAGAAGAAGAAGAAAGGTTTAGATTTAGCTTCAGAAAGATCTCAAGAAGATGGCGATGCATTCATCACAGCTTTGGTAGCCCATGCATCTGATGATGTGTGGTTGGTTGACTCGGGTGCATCTTTTCACATGACCTATCATCGAAACTAGTTCTCAAAATATGAAGAGTTCGATGGTGGAAAGGTGTACTTGGGTGATGATTCTCACCTAAAGATAGTTGGATGTGGAAGGGTCACTATCAAATTTCCTGATGGATGAGTAAAGGGAATCAATGAAGTTATGCACATTCCAGGTTTGGTATGAAACCTATTATTTGTAAGTATGCTGAATGATGTAGGTGTGCAAGTTGTTTTTTCGAAAGAAGGATGCAAGATGATGAGAGGATCGATAGTGCTTGCAAGGGGTACTATGAGAGGTATCTTATTTCAGCTAGTTACGTGTATTCCTCTATGGAATAGTTCTTCATCCTCACCATCTGAACAAGCAGTGAAGAAGTCTATGGCTATTGGTTCCGATGGTAGTGCAAATACTTTGGAAGGTAAGCTTCCTGCAGAAAAGACAATGTTGTGGCATATGAGATTTGGCCACATTGGTGAAAAGGGTCTCAGAACCCTAAAAAATAAAAATCTCATTGAGGGGTTAAATGATTGCAATCTCAAGTTTGACTTTTGTGAACACTGTGTCTATGGTAAACAAAATCATGTTTAGTTTTACTCTAGTTCTCACAAATCTTCTGATGTTTTGGATCTTATTCATTCTGATGTATTTGGTCCTGTAAAAGTTCCTTCAATCTCCAAGTCTGTATTTTTTGTATCTTTCATAGATGATTACAGTAGAAGGATGTGGATTTATTTCCTTAAAAGTAAGACACAATTCTTTAGTCGGTTCAAGGAATTTAAAGCTCTTGTAGAGAATCAGACTAGTAAGAAGATTAAGTGTGTGAGAACTGACAATGGTGGTGAGTTTTGCTCAGCAGAGTTTGAATAGTTCTGTAAAGAACAAGGTATCAAGAGGCATAAGACAACTCCTTATACCCCATAGAAAAATGGAGTTTTAGAGAGAATGAACAGGACACTGATGGAGAAGGCTAGGAGTATGCTTAGTGGAGCTAGTTTAGAACAAAGGTTTTGGGCTGAAGCTATGGCCACTGCTTGCTATCTGGTTAACAGATCTCCTACATCAGCCCTTGTTGGTAAGACACCCATGGAGGTGTGGTCTGGTAAGAAGCCTTCAATTAGACATCTTCATGTTTTTGGTTGTGAAGCTTATGCACATGTTCCAAAGGAGAAAAGATCTAAGTTGGAAAACAAAGCTATTAAATGTATTTTCATCGGATACAGTGCTGGTGTGAAAGGATACAAGCTTTGGGATCCTATGACTAGTAAGGTGTTGTATAGTAGAAATATTATTTTCAGAGAGCTAACATCTTCTCCTATTGTGCTACAACCAGATGAAAAAGAAAAGGAAAAAGATGTTGTTCAATTGCCTCCTACCCCTGAGAAGACTGAACAGAGAGACTATGTTGGGCTTAATGATGAGGAGAGCTCTAGCAGCTCTGATAGTTTAGAAGAAGAGGAAGAACAACCTCAACCGCAGCCCTTGAGGAGATCCACGAGAGAAAGAAAGCAACTAGAAAGGTTTGGTTATTCTATGTTAGATTCTAGTTGTGCCTTTTCTTTGATTACTAACACTGATGAGCCTAGATCTGTGAAAGAGGCTTTGGGCATGGAAGATGTAGGTTCCTGGATTGAGGCTACGGATGATGAGATGGCTTCATTAGAGAAAAACAAAACTTGGGACCTTGTACCTTTTCCTAAAGGGAGAAAATCTGTTGGCTGTAAATGGGTGTTCAAGAAGAAATTCTATGCAAATGGCAGTGTTGAAAGGTATAAAGCTAGATTGGTTGCAAAGGGGTATTCATAGGTAGAGGGAATAGATTATGGTGAAATATTCTCTCCTGTTGTAAAGTTGACATCCATTAGATTTATGTTATCTCTTGCTGCATCATATGATTTAGAGATAGAACAGATGGATGTGAAGACATCTTTCCTTCATGGTGATTTGGAGGAAGAGATTTATATGTCATAGCCTGAGCACTACATTGTTAAAGGTAAAGAATCCTTAGTTTGCAAATTAAAGAAATCTCTATATGGTTTGAAGCAATCTCCTAGAATGTGGTACCTTAAGTTTGATGCCTTTGTGATGTCAATTGGATTTGTAAGATCAAAATCAAATCATTGTGTTTATTTTAGAGTTGAAAATGATCGCCTTCTTATTGTTGCATTATATGTTGATGATATGTTGCTGTTTGGGAAGGGTAAGGGTATGATTTCTGATTTTAAATCTCAGTTGTCAGCATAGTTTGAGATGAAAGATCTTGGGGCAGCTAGGTACATCTTGGTTATGGAAATCAGTAGAGACAAGTCTAACAGAAAACTTTGGTTGAGTCAGAGTAAGTATGTGAAGTCTGTGTTGGACAGGTTCAACATGGTAGATTGTAGACCACTATGTGTTCCTATTTCTATGGGAACAAAGTTATCTGTAGATGATTTTCCAAAATCTCCTAGTGAGGTGGAGGACATGAGTAGAGTACCTTATGCTAGTGTAGTTGGCAATCTTATGTATGCTATGGTCTGTACTAGACCAGACATTGCACAAGTAGTGGGAGTCCTAAGTCAGTTTATGGCTAATCCTGGACGGGTACATTGGGATGCAGTTAAGTGAGTATTCAGATATTTGAGGGGTACATCAGATTACTCCATATGTTATCATGGTAACTCTTCTGGATCTCTGCATTCAGTTTGTATTCATGGGTTTGTGGATTCAGATTGGGCAGGTGATATTGACAGTAGGAGATCCACCAGTGCTTATGTGTTCACTATGTTTGGTGGTGCCATCAGTTGGATGAGTAAGCTACAACCTGTGGTTGCTTTGTCCACTACAGAAGCTGAGTACATGGCTGCTACTCATGCTTGTAAAGAAGCCATTTGGCTTAGAAGATTATGTTCTGATGTTGGTGTTGATGCAGAACAAATTACTATTTGGTGTGACAGTCAAAGCGCTATTTGCCTTGCAAAGAATCCAACTTTCCATGCCAGAACGAAGCACATTGATGTGCAGTTTCACTTGGTGAGAGATATGGTGGAAGATGGAAAGGTAAATTTGGAGAAGGTAGATACTGTGAAGAATGTTGCAGATGCATTAACGAAACCAGTGGGCACTGAGAAGTTTAGATGGTGTTCGGAGTCTATGGGCCTTTTGTCCTATAGCGGTTAAAGTTCCTATTATGTTCTTGTTGCTCTTACAAGGTGTTCGACAAGTGGGAGAATGTTAGGAATAAGGTGTCTCAACCTTGGATAATTCCTATTCTTATTATTTTTTTTGTAAATGTATTTTTTGCAAATAATGTAATTAAGTGTGAGTGTACATGTCTAGTTGGCATGTTGATGTGTCACTCCACTGTGTCGGCATCTTGTGCATAAGGAGATCATGACTGAAATGGTCATGATGGATTCCTATGACATGTAAGAACTATTTAAGGAATGTGCTATGACAGGTGTAAGAGCATCTTATGACTTGGGCCTATTTTGGCACCCAAGAAGAAGTGGTTGGTGTGTGTAAGAGAATATGCAAAAAATAGGTTGGTATGATAGATTCTCTTACACTTCTCTTGTGACCGTTATTTTTGGCGGATTCTATGACAAGCTGTCATAGTCTATTCTAGGGATGGGCACCTATTCTTGGGATTTCATGTAACAAATATGTACATGTGGCTTTGTGCATGGGTCTTGGTGGTTGTGCCCATTTTTGGGTCCAGAGGAGTCTATATATATGATGCTGCTCCTATGGGAGAGATATAACAAATTTAAGTCTTGTTGGCTTTGTCTCTCATTTCCTAAAAGAACTTGCATTGCAAGTGTATTGTAATCTTTTTGTTGAAGATAATACATTGTGCAAGTTTTGGAGTGCTGGGGTTTTTTACCGAAAGGTTTTCCCCAGGGTATATCATTGTGTCATTCTCTATTTTTCTATATGTATGGTATGTGGTTGCAATATATTTGTTAAAGTAGTTAACAAATCTAAAATTGTAAGGATTTATAAGAATTTGCACAATACTCTCCTATAGAGATTAGCGTAGCAAGCTGTTTCCATACTTGAGTTTCCTTACACTCATTATCCCTTCTACTCTGCCACCTAATTCTCTCCAAAGTCAAGATCAAAGTACCCCATCATCTCCATTCCATGATCCTCACCCATCTCAAGATATTATTTTCCCTCCTAATCCATCCCAAGATCCTATCATCTCCCCTAATCCCCCTCATGATCCTAATCCTCCATAAAATCCCATCACACCTATCCAATCCATACATGAACTCCATACGCCTAGACTCGCATCTTGTGTTGTAAATAATAAGTATCCCATTGAAGAAATAATGTCTCAAGATGTTGGTACCCCTTCTACTCCTTCCAAATCCCAAATTTCTCCATCCAAATCTAAACTTCCATACTCCCATCACTCAAATTCCAAATCCATTTTGGGCCCTTATGTCCAAACCTCCACCCCCCCAGCCTCCAAATCCATTTTGGGGCCCTATGTCCAAAACTCCCTCCCTTCCTCAAACACATCCATCTTAGGTCCTTATATTCCCAAACCTATTCCTTCATCCCTTCCATCTATTTTAGGTCCTTACATACATCCATTTTCCATATCCAAGTTCACCTCGCATCCCTAAGAAATATCCACAAAAGCACCCATCCTTGAATTCCTTCCAACATTCATCCTCTATAATTCCATCCATAAAATCTTTAAACCATTCATCCTCCTACACCCATACCATGGCTAATGGAAGCAAGTTGGATGCCAAAGAAAAAAAATAACAAAAAAAATGCATAAAGCCAAAAATCCACAAAAATAGTAGGATCAACATGTCCAATCTAAACGACATGTTCAAGAAGAGAAAAATATGATCCAAAAGGATAAACAGTTCAAAAGGCCACAAAGGCCTCAAAATGAAAAATGAAAAATTATATGGATTCCCAAGCTACTCAATGAAAACATGCATCTCAACAAAAAATCCAAATTTGGATCCAACCTTGCTAATCCAATAACTTCATCAACTCCTAAGTCCTCTAATCCTCCCTCTAAAAATCATCTACTTTCCAACTCCATTACCTCCTTCATCTATTTTGCATCCTTATATCTGAAATCTACCTTTTTTCCTCCATCTCCTCCACACTCTCCTCCTCCACTACTCCACCACCCTTAAGGATGTGTGCCTATGATGATCTTTCCACTTCCATCATCCATTTATGTACAAGTCTTCCATCCTCCCATCCACTATCCCCTAATCCATCCATACCCATCCACCCCTTTAATCCCCTCTTTTTGCTAAATCCTCATCCTCCTTCCCCTAGTACATTTCATTTTCCATCTAACCATCCTACCAACATCTATGAGCCAATATCAACAATGCCTTGATACAAAACAAACAAATAAATATCAATTAAATAGATTCTTGAGTCCTTCCCTCCATCTTCCTATCACATATTCATTGACTTCTAAAATTCACCTCTTCCATCCATTCATCCCCTTGTACCCTACACTTGGGGGAAAGCTCCATCCATCCTATGCTACCATATATGTCTCCCACATTTCATACTCACCATCCATTATCCTATCTAAGTCCCTCATCTTCCTTTCCTATCTTTGTTCTTGACTATCCTATTTCTTCCATCCATCCATATGCACCATCCATGTTCCTTACTCGTTATCCATCTCCTATCCATTTTCCTACATAATTCTAGCTACTTGTGTGTATTTTGTCTTGACATCCTATCCATATCATCCATCTTATAGTCCTTGGCCTATTCACTTCCTCCATTTTCCATCCATAATCCTATAAAAATCCATCCTCCTTTCCATGCCTTTTACCTTGATTAGCTCATGCATTCCCTCAATTCCATTGTGTGCTTCTATCCATAAACCTCATAATCCATGTCATATTCATTCCCTCAATCTACCATCTATAATGGTCTTTCAGTCCATCCTCCTTTCCATGTCTTTGATCTTGATTATCCCCTACATTTCCTCCATCCACTATCCATTATCCTTTTCCATCCATATTATCCATATCCTCCTTATTATTATCACGTATCTTATTCATACCCCTCATCATATCCATCCACCTCCCACTTTCATCCATTTTCCTTCATAACACTAGAGGCACCAAAAACACCAATAAAATGAATGATATACATGCATTCTTTGGACCATACATGCCTTCATTCCCTCCATACATTTTCCTATCTCTTGTCTAGGGAATCTCACTCCTTTGCACCATAGTCCTTGGCTTCCCATCCACCTATTCCCCGTCTTTTAATCCCCCATATACTATCACTATCCCTTACCTCCATCTACCTTGCATCCATAAACTACATCCATTCCCCTTTCTTCTAACATTCCTTGGTTCTCCCTTGTCATTGGTCCCACTCCATTCAATCATCTTGCCTATCTTCCAAATTCACCCCATAACATCCATCTATCATTTCCCTCTCAGCTCTACTCCATTTCTCTTTCTTATATCTTATTCAATCCACCTTATCTTCTAATCTTAGTCCATCCCATTCATTTCTCTTCAAATCCAATCCATTTATTCCCCTTCTATTCCTTATCCATATTTCAATTCAATCCCTTCATCCAATATTTTCATATCCCATTCATTTCCCTTCTATTATAATCAATTTCCCTTCTTCCTATATTCTTCAATATTCTTCCTTTATCTTCTAATTCTTCCTATCACATTCCTTTATCTTCTTATTCCACTCAATCAAATTCATCTATCTTTTACTCCTCTCAATGTCCCTTCTTCTAATCCACTCCCTCAAATCCATTTATCATCTAATCCTCTCAATTTCTATTTTTCCTATCCTCTTCAATCCAATCCATTTCTACTCATTGTGTGTGTGTGAAAATTGTACCTAGCTGTGGACACAATACTTCAGTAAAATATTAGAGGTTAGCCAAATCGAAATCTACAAATAAATGAAACTAAGCTAACCAGGTGATTTACTGCCTTCTAGTAGGTGTGAGTATGGTATTCTGAGATTCAGACTAAGATCAGTGACAATGCAACACCTAAATGAAGGATTTAAATGATTGAAATATGAATGTAGGATGAATGCAAGTTAATATATATTTTTGTATTTTCTATGTAATAAGAATGAAAAACTGTATGAAACTAGTCTAGAATGTATGAAATTGATATGCAAATTATTCTAACAATGATATTCTATGATATAAGAATGGATGCAAAGCTATGAAAAACATTAAATGATCTCACAAATTGCCTGTCGCAAGTGCTTGATTCTTTGGATGCAATTTTGCGAACGTAATTATGCAAATTCAAGAGATATATTATGAAGAGCTTAACCTTGATTTTATAAAAATCCAGGGCTTGAGGATGCATTGAGAAAAGCCATAAATCACTCTTGATAAAATCAGGTTAATTTTTGAGTTATCAATAAATCAAGAATAATTAACTCACAAAAAACATGCAAAAGCAGTGTTTAACTCAAAACAGAGTTTTAGGTCAATTTACAACTCACAATCATGTGTTGAGTTTAAATTTACAATTGGCTGTTGATTTCTAGTTGATTGCTTTTATGATTGTGCATGATTTAATTATGAATTAATTTAAAAATAAATTGATTTATTCTCAACTTAATTGATTTTAAATTTAAAAATAACTAATTTATGGGTTTAATCAATTATTAAATTAAACTTTATTCCAAACTATATTATTAAATTTGACAACTTGTTTTAATCAATTAAATAAGAATTCAATTGATTATTTTTAGCAAATTTGATTTATTGTCAAAATAAAATAATATTAATAGAATTAAATCTAATTAAAAGATTAAGTGGTAGAATTAAACTTAATTAATTAAATATTCAAAATATTCAATTAATCAAATTTAGGATAAATGAGATTTATCGCCAAATAATCATTATTAAAGATAATTAAGATAAATAGGAATATTAAGATAAAATCAATTAGGGTTTTGATAACTTGATGTGCAGGTGTGCCTTAGGTTAGGACTTTGATGTTGATTTTGTTTGATTTGATGATGTAGGAGGTTAATGAACCTATAGCCCATTTTTGGGGTATTACACTCATATTATCTTTTCCAACTCTTCCAATCCAATCTAAATCATCTTCCACTCCAATCCCCTTCTATCGAATCCACTCATCAATAAATCACAAAATCTATTAAAAAAAAAGAGGATATCCCACATTAGTCCAATCAAGTGCAATCAATACTAATGCAATCAATTAGATCTTGTAATCTTGTACATCACTATTTAATCAACCCATCATCTTCACCCAAATTAGCTAATAATCCAATGATCCCAATTTTAATCAAATCATCATCATGTGATCTATCCTTCCCAATCCTTTGGATGTGCATTGTTCTTATCGTTAACTTTTCCATCCTCAATGAATCATCATCAATCGATCCATCAATTAGTTTTTAGATTGACTAGGGGCAAAATTTTGGTTTGCATTTGGTTTGGTGTGCATGCTTGCTTGTTTCTTGTGTGTACGATCAGTTTTTGCATTTATCATGGTGTTTGCATCCTATTGTCACAACAGCATCATGATGCTCCATATCATGGTTTCATAGGCATCTGGTTGCGTTTGACCCCTTTTTATCATGTACTTGACACATTGTCATCTTGGTTCCTCATACCTTGGTGCATAGTTTCTGGATACAATATCAAACTGAGGTTGCTCACACCATTGCAACATGACTTTATCTATTCTTCCTTCATCATCCATAACCTTTTCGCCTTCCTTCCATACCCTTATCCATTTAGAGAGAACACTTGTGTTCTCCAAACCCACATGTCCTCTCAAGGGGGATACAAATCCCTTCTCGTCATCCTTCCTCATCCTTCTGTGACCGGGGAATCATGCTACTAGTCTTATCCCTTTTATCCACTATGTTTTAATCTTATTTGATATAACATCACATCGTGATGCTACATCAAAAGGGCAAAATGTAGACACCAAAAATTGTCCTAAGAATTACCCTTATCCTAGCCAATTAAATACATATTTATTATTTATTTTAGCCTTATTCTACCTTAATTAAATAAATTCACATTTATATAATTACAATCATCTTTATCCCTTATCCTTGATTAAATAAATTTACATTTATTTAATTTTAACCTTTTATGCTATCCTTGATTAAATAAATTTATATTTATTTAATCTCATTTCCCCTCATTCTAGTCCTCCATTTAATTAAGTAAATGTTCTAGTTTACTTAATTAATTCCCTTTTAACCCACTTAGAATTAAATATTATATTTAATTCTATTCGAGCATATGGCTCCTAACTTTAACCCTCACCTAAGCTCACTTCCCCAACTAAAATAAATAGGAATATTAAGATAAAATCAATTAGGGTTTTGATAACTTGATGTGTAGATATACCTTATGTTAGGACTTTGATGTCGATTTCATTCGATTTGATGATGTCAGAGGTTAATGAACCTATAGCCCATTTTTGGGGTATTACATTTTGCCCCTCTTTGAATTACTGTGCGAAGTGCAGTGGTTCAAAGATTAATCTATTTTTGATGGTGAAACTGATTTGAAAGATGAACCGATTCTAAGATAGAAATCAATTGAAAGATTGGAAAAAGTTGATTCAGGTCCTGGTTGACCAAGAATCGTGATGATGTTAACTATAGCAACAATGAACCAATGATTATGCAAAAGTATCAAAAAACCTGATTCTGAACCTTATGATTACAAAGAAATGAGTGACCTGATTCCAGACCTAATTGTCCAAAGGAATCATCATGGTATCACATCTAAACCCTTCAGTTATGACGAACCAAGGAAATAACATGAATGAACCGATGGTTACAAAAAGGTGATACAGTTTATAAGATTGATTAGGATACCAAATTGATATGGATCTCAATGAATCTTATATGCCCCAAGCAATGGGGACTTTTGATGAATCAGCAACTAGATGTGGTTGTTGTCTTGATCACTAAAAGAAAGATTTAATTTACAAATTTGATTGATATGCAATACCATGCCCCCTTTGGGATGAAAATCAAAATCTGACAACAAAAGTCAGCGTTAAAGAGTTTAGAAGCATGTTAATTAATTTGAGAAGTTGTTGTACACGTCTGAGAATGCGTTCGACATCATTTGGAGGTCCTGAAGACCAAGTTTGACTAGGTTTGACCATGAGTTGATCATGGTTGACCAAGTTGAAATTTTAATAGTTTGATGTAAGATAACCAGTTAAGTTGAATTCTAGATTTTTGTGATGATTGAAGGTCAATTATGCAACCTGTCGGCGATCTTGGGTCCAAAAAAATTTAAATTGCATTTTTGACAAGGTAAATGATATCAAATTTCAATTTTGACCCTGAAAATGGGTTCAGAATGTTGACATTAGCTAGGGGTGCAATTTTTGTGGAAAACGGAGCACTTCAAAAAATTAGGTCAAAACCTATATAAGGGCCAAAAGGATCATTTTCAATTCATTATTCACTTTTGACTTTAGAAACTTCTATGGAGCCCTCTAAGAGAAAAATGGCTAAGATAAAGGTTCCAGTCTCCTCACACCGATTTGAGCACAGCCGGTGATACCAACGACCTCCCCAGTATGGGAACCTGGTAAGTGGACCTTTGTGCCTCTCTGTGAATTCAAATTTTGATGCTTTCTAGGATCTTTTCTTACATTTTTAGAATTTTGAATTTTTGCACCACGAAAATTCATATGATAGTTTAGTGGGACTTGTACAATTTTTCAATTTCATTTCAATTGTCATCCTAGAAGTACTTGAAACTCGTATGAGAGGGACCCATGTGTCATAGGACATTTCATCAGGTCCCTCAATTGTCGTAAGGGAATCTATACTCTGTCGTGTACTCATGGATTGTCATATGGAAACCTGTAGAAACTTGTACAAGTTTCAATACTAGTCTGAAATGTTGTATGGAAAATAGAGAGCATTTTTCACCTCCTTAGGTCAAATTTTTATTTTTTTTAATTTCTTAGGCTGATTCCTTGGCATTTAATGTACCTTCTGAAGTGTTCAACTTTTCAATATCTGTAGTGATAGCTTGATTTTTGACCAAGTTACTGATAGGATACCCTATTTCTGTGTTGTGTAGGTCATTTACATTGATGTGCATGTCTGGATTTTGCACCTGGCAACCCAGAGGTTGTGCGTGTCACTGCCTGACCCGATGAGGGTCCACTTAGAATCATGTGGATTCGAGTACTTAATATGGCTGCTTGACATTCAAGTGAACCATGGTTTACTTACTACTCTGATAGAGAGATTCCACTCCAAGACACAGACCTTCCATCTACCTACTAGAGAGCTCACAGTTACTCCTAAGGATGTTTATCGAATATTGTGGATACCATTCTATGGTCCTCATCCTGATTATGTCAGTTTGGGGAACTTTGGCCTTCATGCCTTTAGCAGATTATTTGGTGATGACACTTAATTGACCCAATCTATTTCATGGGAGTCATTAGTGCAGAGATATGGGCACAAACATAGATTAGAGTGCATCATAGCTGGGATGATCGGTGGGATCATCATGTTCGACCATCAGTAGAATGGTCTATTGATGGGTTGGGGATAGTGTATGGTCACCCATATGTTCTCTGAGATGCATGAGATAGTGTATCATGAGGGAAAATCTTTTTGCTTCTGGTGCATTAGTTCTTCATATTTGGGCATCCGAGCATATCCCTATATGCCAACTAGTATATCAATCACAGAGACAGCCACATGAGCCAATCATATATGTCTACTCTAGATATGTGACATAGGTTCACATGGGGATCACAAAGTATTGGACGTGTCCTTGATGACACAACTTTTGTTATTTGGAGACCATACTTATAATAGGTTGAGGCATGGCCTACTACATGTGCTCCGTTTAGCTACTTCTTCCAAAGCCGAGTATTGATAGATTGGTCGACTACTGTGCTGGAGAGATTCATCATTTCATGGGTGTGGATGTAGTAAGGCATTATATAGGATGTGCTATAGGACTACGTGACTTATGCATGGCTGATGCAAGAGTTAGGGATTGGATTGATAGCTAGATTATCTTATGCATTGTGTAGCTAGGACTATACAGGATATGTTCCCATAGATTAGGACTATAGACCATAGGTGATAAATGCTAGGGTTATTGATGGTTTCATTGCTTGGCTCGTAGAGCACCCGATGCATCAATTTTCTAATCCCACAGAGCTATCCCTGTATGGAGGAGGTAGTGGATGTTATAGGTGCACCGATGGGTCAAGGTTAGAGGCATCGTGAGGTTCATATTCCTATTGTATACCTTACACCTATGAGGCCTAGAGCCTTTGTTACTCCACAAAGGCCAGCTAGTCAGATGAGACCACCCGGTCCTATGATTTCTACAATAGATAGACCTACAAGTTCACATAGGAGGTATATGAGAGGAGAGGGTGGCACACTTGGTAGTATTGGTAGTGTAGATGAGGTACTATATGTGCAATAGGATGTAGGCACTGATACTGATGCTGCCCAGATGGATACTGATTTTGATCTTGGTGTAGAGATTAGATGCCATAAGGCACATAGAGTAGAGGTTGTTGATCAGCTAGGTGAGGATACTGATATGCCCACCGTAGATGTAGATCTTGGATTTTCATAGATTCCACAAGATGTGATTAGACGGCTAATATTATAGATTCAAGATTTGAGATTGTAGAGCGCTAGACTTGAGGTACACCTCAAGTAGTCTGAGAGGCATCATTTAGAGCAGCAGGTAGAGAACAGATAGTTATAGGCAGAGGTTACTCATTAGACTACATGGAGTGCCTACTATGTCTTTGTGTATTATGATGTCATTCCTACTAGATAGAGAGTACCTACATACTCTTAGTATATGATTGCCTCGGAGGGAGCCAGAGCACTGCAGGCAGACCCCATTCCAGATGCACTTGCACCACCTCCACTTGATGCAGAGGAACATGCAGACAGCTGAGTTGTCTATGTTTTTTGATCATTTTTGTCATTTTCCCATAGATATTGATCTGGCTCTGATAGCTCACATGAGATCATTCTTTTGTATATTATTCCATTAGTGCACCCCTGACTATTTTGAGGTTTTTATAATATATATATATGAGATCAATTTTTGGTTATGATATCATTTGTACTTCTCATTTTGTGTATAAGGATATATCATGTGATGTAAATGCTATGAGACATTTTTGAATAGTGTAGAATGTATGGATTATGCAATGCAATGATTTATTTCAAATGTATGGATTTGTGCAAATGTATGTGATTATCGAAAATGTATGGTTTTTTTTTATGCTATGCAATGATAAATGCACATGTATGTAATGCAATGTAATAGATGATATGAGTATGATATGCAATGTAAATGAAATGATACACATGATATGTTTTTGTAGGTATTGATGAAGACAAGTACTCAATCTTTTGTCAAAAAGGATGTCTAACCTAGGATGGTGACTTCTTGTGGATCCGTGAAGAGACCTTCATGTGAGATTCAGCTCTTGTGAGATGTCTATTATTGTTTGAGGAATCATTTAAGCATTCAAGTTTATTTAGAAATTGTGAGATCATGCAATCATGCAAAGTGCAAAAATGACATGTAGAATGAAATGCAAACCTAAGACCTAGGACCTAGTCACTGGTCATGTGTTAGTCATTTTCATCACTGAATTTTTAGGTAACTGGATAAATAAATACAACATCCACTAGTTTAGGAAACTATAGACATATGAATAATGATTTGTATGCTCAAAAGTTGATACAATGCCCACTAGACTAGATAACCATGGACATATGAATATTGACTTTGTTGTTGGAATGTCGGATTAGATATAAGCACCAAGGCACAAATGCCAGGATGACCTGAATATCCTATCCATTTTGATATAGCATTTTGTATAAGCATCAAAACATGAACATTGTGATGACTTGAATACACCTTGCGGAAAAAACATGCCAAATAGTTTGTAGAATTCATTCTTGCCTCCAATGTGAATTACCCACAGTGACCCTTTATCATTCACATCCTTGGATAATAGTCATTCATAGTAGGATTGAGAAAGCATTCAAAAATATGTAAGCTAGATCAAACTTCCTTGAATTTTCTAGGTATCAATGGTCGAGGTACTCATGGCCATCCAGCACGTGGAGGCTCTTACAGACAGACACCATTTCAATCCAAAATTTCCAAAGTTATTAGATTTTCGCTCAAAGTAGAAAATAAAGAAAAGATTCTGCCCCCAGTCATCACTCTCTAAATCCTATAAGGACATCATTGAAGAGCTCAAAAGGACACAATATACAAAAATATCAATGTGAATTAGTAAGCATACAAGGAGATAAAGCATGAAGCATAGATCATTTTTAGTTTGTGTTGTTGAAGTTTGTTTGTGTTTGATTGCAAAATCCTTTCTAGTAAGGAGACATACAGACTGACTCGAATGTAGATTTGGAAGGACCTTGACTAGATATGACTCATCTGAGGTACTGACGACTACAGGATATGACATTGATTTCCCCCAAAGTTTGAACATTGATAGGATATAGACTTTTTTGTTGACTGGTGTACCAACCAACTTTATTGAAACAAGGATATATACAGGCTAAAGCAGATGAAAAGCTGGGAAAGACCAAGATTTTGCTGATAGATGGAGCATTTTGAACAAGTGGCACCTATTTGCTAGGTTTTCACCATCTTGGAAGAGATTCTATTTTTTCTACCAAGGTGCCTAATTCTAGGTTTTCACCAAGGCACTTTTTCTTTTTCTCATTTTTTTGTATTTTTCATTTTTTTCAACTTTTTTGTACTTTTGATATTTTTTACTTTTTATGTGTGATACATCAAGGCACCTATTGCTAGGTTTTCACCAGGATGTTCATTTTTTTAGGACTTTTTTTTATTTTTATAATTTTTTAAGGACATTTTTGAATACTGAATGCCTTAGGCATAGAATTTCTTCAGATGGAGAACGTTGATTGGTTCTCAAAGTTGTTCTCCATTAGTCATTGAGAGTTGACAAGCACCATGGCCAAAAGTAGTAGTGAAAAAAAAGGGACCCAGCCAGTTGGGTTCAAAATTCCCCTTGCATTCTCTATGTGATTAATTTTTAGGATTTTCTCTCAAGACTAGATTGCCAACTTGAAATTCTCTGTGTCTAATTTTCTTGTTGTAGCCTCTAGACATTATTTTTTGATATACTCTGACATGATCATTGTTGGAAATTTGGCTAAGGTGGATGCATAGATGTTGTCATTATGGAAAAATATGATCTCTATTGAGAGCACAGAATCTGGAATGCAAGTATGGCAAGTTGAAGGAAGAAATTGTCTAAGTATGGATACAGTGATCCTAACAGAGCACCCGATGAAGATTTAGTTGGCGACGTTCACTGGAGCAATATTTCTTTTTGCGCAGTTAACTAAAGCTTCTATAGAGTATGAGGATACCCCATCTTAGTGTGCATAAATTTTGGAGTAGTACGAACAAAGTTATTCGAAGTTTACCGAAGATAGTTTTTGCAGACAGAATAGTTTTGGAGACAGTATTAGCGAAAGAGTTAAGGGATTATTTTTTGCTTGTCAAAATAATGACTTAACATTATGAAGGGATGACATCCTAGATGTTTACTCTTGAATAAATATTTTGGAAGCTGACCATGTAAAGTTATTAGCTCTAATAACTCATATATTAGGCATACTTGAAATGTAATGAAAAAATATATGTGATATGTAAAAGGAAAGAAAAGATAACTTGCGATAGTTGTATATTGTGATAGCAGAATAGGCTATTGATGTGAAGTTGTAAGCGAGACCATATTATAGTCAAAAACATTTTGTATTACCTGTTTGGGCAGTGAGCTCAGCTGGTGATCAGGTTTTGTAATCTAACTCCTAACAATGTTAAGGCTTCTAACAAGGCCTAAAGTCCTATAACCAGGACATATCTACTATATATTGTAAATTGACTCCTAACAAGGTCCAATATCCCTAACAAGATACTTTTGATTAGTGATCTTTGTGGGTACCATCCCCACCAGGGTTTTCCCTTGGCCAGGGTTTCCTCGAGAACATATCATGTGTTATGAGTTCTTTCTATTTACCACTATGTTTGTTAATCAGCTTGATAATCTTTGTATGCACTAAAGTAATCTATTATATCCATAAGTGGGCAAAAGAAAAAGTTTGTGAAATACTGATTCAACCCCCCCTCTCATTATTTCCTATTTCTAACAATTGGTATCAGAGCACAATTACTCGGAGAAGGAACATTCAAGGAAAGCTTAGCAGCTTGAGTAAGATCTCTATGGATATGGATCAACTTCAAAAGAATCTTGAAGAAGCCCTTGAACAGATTGATATGCTTAATGATGAAAGAAACTCCTTAAGAAGAAAATATGAAGATGCAAAGAATGCTATTGAAAAATTAAAAGGTAAGATTGAAGATCTGAAATCTGAAAAGAAATCGGATATGCTTGTTGAAGATTGTGATGAATTAGAATAATAAAATCAGATCCTTAAGCATGAGTTGAAGATAGTAAATCTGAAGATTAGTATGAAAGATGGAAATTTCAGATCTAAAAATGAAAAATTGAAAATTGAGAATGAAGATCTGAGGTCAAGACTTGAAAAGGAAACATCCGAATCTGAAAAAGTAAAAGTGCAGTATGTGGAACTTGAGAAGTATAATAAAATTGTGAAAGGTGAATTAACTCAATCTAAACAACAACTTGAAAGGCTATATTCAAATAGTGATAAGACTAGAAAACAAATTTCTTTTGAAGCACCATTCTTTGATAGGACTGGATTTGGATTTAGTATGTTTACAACAATCCATGAAAGTAAGAAGTCAGATCTAAAGACATCTGAAAGTGTGAAGGAAATAAAGCTAGATGAGAACACATTGGAAGATCCACCTAAAGAAGAACCACCTAGAGAGAAAGAAGAATCAAAGAAAAAAGAATCAAAACATGAAGAATCATCTAAAGGTATGCAAAGAGAATTTCAAATCTATAATAAGTTTGAGAGAAAAGAAGCAATCTAGTAAGAGAGTTGAATCTACTATGAAGAAAATACTAAAAGAATCAGGTATGTCAAGTCATGAGTTTGGCATAGCTAAGAAGACTGCAGAAGCCTTGAAGCAAAGTGAAAATCTTGTAACTTCACTTGAGGCATCTAGTGCAGATCCTGTTGATCCTATCATAGTAAATGTAAAAGTTGAAGTACCTGAAAAAGATGAAGGAGATAAATATTTTTCTCCTATTCCTAGCAAAAGAGTAAAAGTGAGTGCAACAGGACCCGACAAGAGACAGAAAGTGATTGTACCACCTATACCTAGAAATGTAGCAGTAATTAAATATGATGATGTAGTTTCAATCAAGAAGAAAACTTGGAAACCAAGAATTGAAAGAGTTAATGAAGATATATTGAAGCATGGAGACTTCACTAAGTTGAATAAATTCTATGATCTATATGGATCATTTGACAGATTGAATTTTGAAAATGAAATGATTACGCATATGATTGTGACAGATAAGAAACTTAGCACTATTCATGGTTATATCCTAGAAGATTTGTATAACAAACTTGTCAATAGAAAATAGAGAGCACAAGAAGAGGACATAAAGATGAGAGAACATGTAATCAGATGGTTCTATGAAGTTGAGGATGAAGATCATTTGAAGAGACTCGTGAAGTCTCTTGGAACTTTATTTGAGAACTAAGAGAAGATCAATCCTTATAATGGGAGGCTAAAAGGAGGAAGTATAGAAAGAGACAGAGCAAGCAGTAATGTAGGTTCTTGCAGATATAGTTGCAGGAAAGCATGTTGAATCAGACCCTCAGTAGAAGCAATCAGAGGAACCGCATGCAGAGGAAGTTGGTATTGAAGAAGTTCCATCTTCTTCACATATCAATATTGGCAAAGAATCAATGGACATTGAAGGAACCAAAGTGACACTAGAGTCAGATGATGCAGTATTTCATTATCTAGGAAACATTGTTGACAATTTGGCTTTAGAAGAGCAAGAGAAGATTACAGAATTAGAAAAGGATACAGAGGTTGTGGAAGCACTAGCAGTATCAGAATCAGTTCCAACAGAACAAACAGTTAAAGGTAAACAAATTTTGATAGAGGTCACTAGCCCTAGTGCACCTGACAGTAAGAAGAGACAAATTGGTTCAATTTTTGAAGACCTTGGAAAAGAAGTTGAAGATGATGATCAGCTTGAGTTCATCACATCTCTTAATAAAATGATTGGAAAGAATAAGAAGGTGAAGGACCTTGAAGGAAAAGTTAGATTTTTGACAAAGAAACTTGAGAGTGTGATCAGCACTAAGGTATCTAAATCAGATCCACTTGAGAAAGCTAAAATAGTAATAAACTCTTTTGACTCTGAATTTTCTAACTTAAAGGATATTGCTAGAATAAAAGTTCAGGAAGATTTTGAAGCAGAAATGCAACAAAATTTAAGTGTAAATATTTGAAATGATATTGGTAATTTGGATGTATGCATAAAGAATTTGAGGAAACATTTTGAGACTGGAAAGAGTTTGTATATACAATGCACAAAATTAGAAATCATTATAGCTGAAGAAGATAAGAAGATCAGAGAGAAGATAGATGCAATTAAAGCTAAAACAAACACCTTGTCAAGCCCAAATGTAAACATATGTTCTGTAAAGAAGAACATAAGGAAGTTAAATGATGAAATCAGAATGTTAGCAGAGGAGAAGAATAGAAAGATGCTTAGGATTAACATCTTGAGAGAGCACATCTCAATCAAGACCTCAATTGTTGAAGGCCAAATTGAGTAGTGTCTTTCAGCAAAGACATCTTTTCAGAAGTTTAGCTTCAATTCCCTGCAAGCTTGTCAAACAGTAGCATATGGATTAAGTACTGTACTCAATGTTGTTGAATCCATCAGGAAGATATGGGAGAAATATTTTGAATCATGGAAGTCATATTTTGGTGACTATGTTGCAAGCCTACCGGCTTTGCAATAGCTGATAACAAGGTATAAAGTTTTTTTTAAAATTTTTGTACACCCTATCTTTGTCATTGTTGTCAAAGGGGGAGAGATAGAAGAAAATTGAATATATGTTGCAGAAGGATACTCATAGGGGGAGCTATTATATGGAGTACAATATTGTATATGTGTTGTATAACTTTTGGCCACAATTTTGTGTAAATACTTTGAAGTTTTGTTTCCACACTTAGCAAATTTTCCCATATGTTGCCACCAATGACAAAGGGGGAGATTGTTGAAAATTTGGCTAATGTGGATGCATAGATGTTGTCATTATGGAAACATATGATCTCTATTGAGAGTGCAGAATCTAGAATGCAAGTATGGCAAGTTGAAGGAAGAAATTCTCTAAGTATGGATACAGAGATCCTGACAGAGCACCCGATGAAGATTTAGTTGGCGATGTTCACTAGAGAAATATTTTTGTTTGCACAGTTAACTAAAGATTCTACAGAGTATGAGGATACCCCATCTCAGTGCACATAAAGTTTGGAGTAGTACAGAAAAAGTTATTCAAAGTTTACCGAAGACAGTTTTTGCAGACATAATAGTTTTGGAGACAGTATTAGCGAAAGAGTTAAGGGATTATTTTTTTCTTCTCAAAATAATGACTTAACATTATGAAGGGATGACATCCTAGATGTTTTCTCTTGAATAAAGATTTTGGAAGCTGACCATGTAAGTTTCTTAGCTCTAATAACTCATCTATTAGGCATACTTGAAATTTAATGAAAAAATATATGTGATATGTAAAAATAAAGAAAAGATAACTTGCAATAGTTGTATATTGTGATAGCAGCAAAGGCTATTGATGTGAAGTTGTAAGCAGTACCATATTACAATCAGAAACATTTTGTATTACCTGCTTGGGCAGTGAGCTCAGCTGGTGATCAGGTTTTGTAATCTAACTCCTAACAGGGTTAAGGCTTCTATCAAGGCCTAAAGTCCTTTAACATGGACAAATCTACTATATATTGTAAATTGAATCCTAACAGGGTCCAATATCCCTAACAGGATACTTTTGATTAGTGATCTTTGTGGGTACCATCCCCACCAAGGTTTTCCCTTGGCCAGGGTTTCCTCGAGAACATATCATGTGTTATGAGTTCTTTCTATTTACTGCTATGTTTGTTAATCAGCTTGATAATCTTTGTATGCACTAAAGTAATCTATTATATCCATAAGTGGGCAAAAGAAAAAGTTTGTGAAATACTGATTCACCCCCCCCTCTCAGTATTTCCCATTTCTAACAATTGGTATCAGAGCATAGTTACTCGGAGAAGGAACATTCAAGGAAATCTTAGCAGCTTGAGTAAGATCTCTATGGATATGGATCAACTTTAGAAGAATCTTGAAGAATCTCTTGAATAGATTGATATGCTTACTGATGAAAGAAACTCCTTAAGAAGAAAATATGAAGATGTAAAGAACGCTATTGACAAATTAAAAGGTAAGATTGAAGATCTAAAATCTGAAAATAAATTTGATATGCTTGTTGAAGATTGTAATGAATTAGAAAAAGAAAATGAGATCCTTAAGCATGAGTTGAAGATAGTAAATTTGAAGCTTAGTATGAAAGATGGAAATTTGAGATCTGATAATGAAAAATTGAAAATAGAGAATGAAGATCTGAGGTCATGTCTTGAAAAGGAAACATCCAAATTTGAAAAAGTAAAAGTGTAGTATGTGGAACTTGAGAAGTATAATAAAATTGTGAAAGGTGAATTAACTCAATCTAAACAACTTGAAAGGCTATATTCAAATAGTGATAAGACTGGAAAACAAATTTCTTTTGAAGAACCATTCTTTGATAGGACTGGATTTGGATTTAGTATGTTTAGAACAATCCATGAAAGTAAGAAGCCAGATCTGAAGACATCTGAAAGTGTGAAGGAAATAAAGCTAGATGAGAACACATTGGAAGATCCACCTAAAGAAGAACCACCTAGAGAGAAAGAAGAATCAAAGCAAGAAGAATCAAAATAGGATGAATCATCTAAAGGTATGCAAAGAGAATTTCAAATCTATAATAAGTTTGAGAGAAAAGAAGCAATCTAGTAAGAGAGTTGAATCTACTATGAAGAAAATACTGAAAGAATCAGGTATGTCAAGTCATGAGTTTGACATAGCTAAGAAGACTGCAGAAGCCTTGAAGCAAAGTGAAAATCTTGTAATTTCACCTGAGGCATCTAGTGCAGATCCTGTTGATCCTATTGCAATAAAGTTAAAAGTTGAAGTACCTGAAAAAGATGAAGGAGATAAATCTTTTTCTCCTATTCCTAGCAAAAGAGTAAAAGTGAGTGTAACAGGACCTAGGAAGAGACAGAAAGTGATTGTACCACCTGTACCTAGAAATGTAGTAGTAATTAAAGATGATGATGTAGTTTCAATCAAGAAGAAATCTTGCAAACCAAGAATTGAAAGAGTTAATGAAGATATATTGAAGCATGGAGACTTCTCTAAGTTAAATAAATTCTATGATCTATATGGATCATTTGACAGATTGAATTTTGAAAATGCAATGATTACACATATGATTGTGATAGATAAGAAACTTAGCACTATTCATGGTAAGATCCCAAAAGATTTGTATAACAGACTTGTGAATAGAAAATAGAGAGCACAATAAGAGGACATAACGATGAGAGAACATGTAATCAGATAGTTCTGTGAAGTTGAGGATGAAGATCATTTGAAGAGATTCTTGAAGTCTCTTGGAACTTTATTTGAGAAGTAAGAGAAGAAAAATCCTTATAATGGGAGGGAAAAAGGAGGAAGTACAAAAAGAGACAGAGCAAGCAGTAATGTAGGTTCTTGCAGATATAGTTGCAAGAAAGCATGTTGAATCAAACCCTCAGCAGAAGCAATCAGAGGAACCACATGTAGAGGAAGTTGGTATTGAAGAAGTTCCATCTTCTTCACATATCAATATTGGCAAAGAATCAATGGACATTGAAGGAACCAAAGTGACACTAGAGTCAGATGATGCAGTATTTCATGATCTAGGAAACATTGTTGACAATTTGGCTTTAGAAGAGCAAGAGAAGATTACAGAATCAGAAAATGATATAGAGGCAGTGGAAGCACTAGCAGTATCAGAATCAGTTCCAGCAGAATAGACAGTTAAAGGTAAACAAATTTTGACAGAGGTCACTAGCCCTAGTGCACCTGATAGTAAGAAGAGACAAATTGGTTCAATTTTTGAAGACCTTGGAAAAGAAGCTAAAGATGATGATCAGCTTGAGTTCATCACATCTCTTAATAAAATTATTGGAAAGAATAAGAAGGTGAAGGACCTTGAAGGCAAAGTTAGAGTTTTGACAGAGAAACTTGAGAGTGTGATCAACACTAAGGTATCTGAATCAGATCCACTTGAGAAAGCTAAAACAGAAATAAACTCTTTTGACTCTGAATTTTCTAACTTAAAGGATATTGCTAGAATAAAAGTTCAGGAAGACTTTGAAGCAGAAATGCAACAAAATTTAAGTTTAAATATTTGAAATGATATTGGTAATTTGGATGTATGCATAAAGAATTTGAGGAAACATTTTGAGACTGGAAAGAGTTTGTATATACAATGCACAAAATCAGAAATCCTAACAGCTGAAGAAGATAAGAAGATCAGAGAGAAGATAGATGCAATTAAAGCTGAAACAAACACCTTGTCAAGCCCAAATGTAAAGATAAGTTCTATAGAGAAGAACATAAGGAAGTTAAATGATGAAATCAGAATGTTAGAAAAGGAGAAGAATAGAAAGATGCTTAGGATTAACATCTTGAGAGAGCACATCTCAATCAAGACCTCAATTGTTGAAGACCAAATTGAGCAGTGTCTTTCAGCAAAGACATCTTTTCAGAAGTTTAGCTTCAATTCCCTGCAAGCTTGTCAGACAGTAGCATACAGATTGAGTACTCTACTCAATGTTGCTAAATCCATCAGGAAGATATGGGAAAAATATTTTCAATCATGGAAGTCAGAGTTTGGTGACTGTGTTGCAAGCCTACCGGCTTTGCAATAGATGATAACAAGGTATAAAGTTTTTTTTAAAATTTTTGTACACCCTATCTTTGTCATTGTTGTCAAAGGGGGAGAGATAGCAAAAAATTGAATATATGTTGAGGAAGGATACTCATAGGGGGATCTATTCTATTGAGTACAATATTGTATACATGTTGTATAACTTTTGGCCACAATTTTGTGTAAATACTTTGAAGTTTTGTTTGCACACTTAGTCAATTTTCCCATATGTTGCCACCAATGACAAAGGGGGAGATTGTTGGAAATTTGGCTAATGTAGATGCATAGATGTTGTCATTATGGAAACATATGATCTCTATTGAGAGTGCAGAATCTGGAATGCAAGTATGGGAAGTTGAAGGAAGAAATTGTCTAAGTATGCTTACAATGATCCTGACAGAGCACCTGATGAAGATTTAGTTGGCGATGTTCACTGGAGCAATATTTTTGTTTGCATAGTTAACTAAAGCTTCTACAGAGTATGAGGATACCCCATCTCAGTGCACATAAAGTTTGGAGAAATATGGACAAAGTTATTTAAAGTTTATCGAAGACAGTTTTTGCAGACAGAACAGTTTTGGAGACAGTATTAGTGAAAGAGTTAAGGGATTATTTTTTGCTTGTCAAAATAATGACTTAACATTATGAAGGGATGACATCCTAGATGTTTACTCTTGAATAAGGATTTTGGAAGCTGACCATGTAAATTTATTAGTTCTAATAACTCATATATTAGGCATACTTGAAATGTAATGAAAAAATATATGTGATATGTAAAAAGAAAGAAAAGATAACTTGCGAAGGTTGTATATTGTGATAGCAGCAAAGGATATTGATGCAAAGTTGTAAGTAGTACCATATTATAGTTAGAAACATTTTGTATTAACTCTTTGGGCAGTAAGCTCAGCTGGTGATCAGGTTTTGTAATCTAACTCCTAACAGGGTTAAGGCTTCTAATAAGGCCTAAAGTCCTTTAACCAGGACAAATCTACTATATATTGTAAATTGACTCCTAAAAGGGTCCAATATCTCTAACAGGATAGTTTTGATTAGTGATCTTTGTGGGTACCATCCCCACTGGGGTTTTCCATTGGCTAGGGTTTCCTTGAGAATATATCATGTGTTATGAGTTCTTTCTATTTACTGCTATGTTTGTTAATCAGCTTGATAATCTTTGTATGCACTAAATTAATTTGTTATATCCATAAGTGGGCAAAAGAAAAAGTTTGTGAAATACTGATTCACCCCCCCTCTCAGTATTTTCTATTTCTAACAATCATACGTTTCTTTCTTGTGCTCATCTAGTAGTTCAAGTTCTTGCAACCTAGACACTCTGCAGTCATCATCAATTACTAGACCATGCATTCTGATTCTTAGTTATGGAATTTCAACCTAAATAGGCAGTACCACTTTAGACCCATAAACAAAAGCAAATGGTGTAGCCCCAGTGGGTGTTCTGATACTTGTTCTATAGGCCCAGAGGGCCAGATTGATCATTAGATGCTAGTCTCTTCCTATTTTATTAATTGTCCGATGTAATATTTTCAATAGATTCTTATTTGAAGCCTCTACTTGTCCATTACCTTGAGGATAGTAGATTGATGACCAATGTTGTGTAATCTTGAATTTAGCACATAAATCATCTAAGTCTCTATTCTTGAATTGGCCACCAATATGACTATTGAATGTAGGATACCATACTGACATATGATATACTTCAAAATGAACATAGAGATTTTCTTTCCGTTTGCTTGAGTCAAAGGAACTGCTTCTACCCATTTTGTAAAATAGTCTGTAGCTATAATGATATGGGTATGTCCATTGGAGGAATGTGGATAAATGGAACCTATTAGATCAAACAACCATTTTTGGAAAGGCCATTGTGTAGTAGAGGGAATCAGATCTCTCCTTGGCACATGAATTAAGTTACCGTGTACTTGGCACTTTTGATAGTTCTTAGAAAATTTTATAGCCTCTTTTTCCATTTTAGGCCAATAGTATTAAACCCTAATATGTTTTTGAGTTAGTGTTAAACCATTGGAATGTGATCCACATATACCTTCATGGACTTCCTCTAATTCTCATTGAGACTCCTCACATTCTAAACACCTAAGGAGTGTACCATCTAGATCTTGTTTGTACAGATCATTACCTATGATGACTTACCATGATGCATTTCAGATAAGGTAGTGTTTCTCATGGTGATTGAAGGTATTTGGGATGATTTGGTCTTTAGGGTAGGAGCATAGTTTTTTGTATCTGGAAGAATCATGACCAAAAGCAATGCAGATCATGTGGATTTCAGGGGAATCATATGCAGGGAATGATAGTGCCTCCACCAAGAACTTGTAACATCATGCATGTTTGGGCTATTGGAGTAAAGATGATAGTGTTGCCATAGCATCAACAACCTTGTTCTCTATTCTAGGAATCTACTCAAAAGTGACTGAGATGAAATATTTCTTAAGGTCATCGACCATCCATTTGTATGGAATTATTTTCTCATCTTTTTTTTGGTACACATCATTGACTTGGTGTATTACAAGCTGTGAGTCTCTGTGAATGTGTAACTCTGTCATGCACCATTCAATTGCTATCTTCATACCATTAAGAAGGGCTTCATATTCAGCAATATTGTTTGTGCAAGGGAACTTGATTTTGAATGCTTTAGGTATTGAGTAACCTTGTGGTGTTATGAATAATATGCCTTCTCCAGATCCATTCTATGTGTAAGATCTATCAAAGAAGAGATGCCAAGTCTTAGAAGAGATGTGCATGATGGATGAATCAAGAAATTCCATATGTAATGGTGTATCATCAAACAATGGTGCTTCCACCAGTTGATCTATGATTACTTAGCCTTTAATAGCTTTCCTTTCAACATATTCTATGTCAAATTCACTCAATAGCATCACCCATTTAGCTAGTCTACCTATGAGGGAAGCTTTGCTCAATAAGTATTTCAATGGATCTATCTTAGCTATCAATTGCACTGTATGAGCTAACATGTAATGTCTCAGTTTCTACAATAAAAGGATCACAGCTAGACAAGATTTCTCAATCATTGAATAGTTGTTCTCATATGCTACCAATGTTCTACTGATATAATAAATAGCTCTTTCCTTTTTGTCCTCATCATGTTGTGCTAGCAATGCCCCCAGTGATGTATCTGTGGTAGAGACATATAGAATAAATGGCTTCCCTTGAATAGGAGGCATCAAAATAGGAGGATTTGATAGATATTGCTTCATATGTTTAAAATTATTTTCACACTCCTCGTTCCATGCAAAAGTCACACCTTTATGTAATGTCTTTGTGAAAGGTTGTGATATGTCTAGTAGCTGAGATATAAAGCATCTGATTGATTACACTCTTCCTTTTAAAGTCCTCATTTGAATAATTCTCTTAGGAGGTTGCATCTCCATGATAGCTTTGACCTTAGCTGGATCAACTTCAATACCCTTCTTTGAAACAATGTAGCCTAGGTGCTTTCCAGAAGTGACACCAAAAGCACACTTTTTAGGATTCAGTCTGAGACTAAACTTCTCCATTCTATCTAGTATTTTACTTAAGTCATTCAAATGTTCTAATCTTATCATAGACTTAGCTAAGGTATCATCAACATAATATTCCATAGTTCAATGCATCATATCATGAAAGATAGATGTCATTTCTCTTTGATATGTCACACCAGCATTCTTAAGCCCAAATGGCATGACATTCCAACAAAAATTACCCCATGCACATGTAAAAGCTATTTTCTCTTGATCCTCTAGAGAAATTTTGATTTGATTATATATAGAAAAACTATCCATTAGGGAATACATTTCAAAGCCCGCAGTCATGTCCACTATCATATCGATGTTTGGTAATAGAAAATCATCCTTAGGGCATGCTTTGTTCACATCTTTGAAATCTGTGCATACTCTTATAGATTTTTCTGGTTTTGAAATAGGAAAAATGTTGGAGATTCACTCAACATAATCAATAACTCAGATGAATTCAACCTTTAGTAACTTCTCAAGTTCAACTTTGACTAGTAATGCAACATGTGGATGCATCTTTCACAATTTCTGTCTAACAAGTTTGACTCTTGGAGATATAGAAAGATGATGCATTATCAAATTTGGATCTAGCCCTAGCATATCTAAGTACTTCTATGCAAAGTTGATCTTCTTTTCTATCAATAATTTGGTGAATGCTTGTTTCTCTTCTTCTGATAAAGATTGTGCTACATGAATCAATTGTGGTTCCTCTATTGTACCCAAGTTGATAGATTGAGTGGGATCTATTAGAACTAGAGATATGTCATGTAAATGACTTAGAAGGAAATCAAATATCTCATCCTTAGGCACCTTAGAGAGGTTTTCAACTTCAGATCGTCATTTATTTTTACTATTTTAGGTTCTAAGATTGCCATATAGTGGGTTTCATCCTTGGAACTCTTCTTCTTTTTGCTCTTATTTTTATGACTAAGATATTTGATATCTGAATTCAAATAGATTCTCATGAGTATGAATTCAAATCAAAATCTGAAGGTAATCCTGCTTGGGGGATTAATCCTAACTTTACACATTTTCTTAGATTTCCCAAGGGTCTAGATGAAGAATCAGAGGATGAATCCAATGAATATGAATGGGGATTTATCCAAGAAGAAGATGAGCTTATCACTAAGAAACAAATTGATGTGATTCACAAATATTCACCTAAATCTAATGTAAGTCTATGGTGAAATGACAAACTTAGCGAGTCTGATCCACCTATGGCTGAAGTGGAATCCAATAATGACATTGAGTCTATTCACGAATTGAACATTCTGAGTGGTAATATCACCTTTGAATTCAAGATTTAGGTTAGGACCAATGATGACAACACCATCTACATGAATACCATTTTCCAATCTTTCCCAACCTTGACTATCTAACATCTAGAGCTTATAAACCAAACAACTACCGATCCAAGCCGAGATATCCATACCTTCCTGACTGAATATGCCCTTGCTTGCTACCTCAATGTAGTGGAACCTATGACAACTTCTCTGGGTGAACCTAGCATTAGCATGACAAATTTAGATATCAAATATCTTAGTCATAAAAATAAGAGCAAAAAGAAGAAGAGTTCCAAGGATGAAACCCACTATATGGCAATCTTAGAACCTAAAATAGTGATAGGTTTGCCTTCTTTTTGTTTAGTAGCAGGTTCTTGTGTATCTACTACATTGATATTCTCTTTAGCTTTGTCATCATCTTTAAGAAGATCTAGTATTTTTTAGGCAAACGTTCATAAGGAATAAGTTCAGAGCTATCCAAATCATCACTGTCTGATTCTTGTGGGTCCTATTTTAGCTGAATTTATGTTGATGGTTCAATCTGTTCTAAGACATATGGGGAATCCTAGCTAAGATGAAAAGGCTTCTTTTGATATCTCAAGCCTATAGTATCTTTATTCATCCTTCCATAGTCTTCAACTAGTTTTATAATGCCTTTTCCTCTTGTTCCTAGAGGTCCTTTTCTAGTATATCCCATTTTAGACATCAGTTTGTGACCTGGTCCATATGATTTGATAGGGATTTTAGGCATTCTAGAGTCACATTTATGAACTTTTTGAGATTGAGACTCATCCTTATATAGCCATGCAAGCACAACTTAATCTTCTTCAAAGTCTTTCTTGGATACTTTTTTAGTGAAAAAACTTCCATTGTAGATAGCTTGAGGTTCTGTAGATGCTTGTGTTGTTTGTTTCAAAGACTACCCATAAGATTTAGGTGAGATCAGGAGAGATGTCAGAGATAGAACTGGTTCCATAGTATATTCTCCCATACCTATGTCCTTGATTTTTACCTCATTGGCAATGTCTCCCATCTTGGGTGTAGATGGTATGTCCTTTTGCTTAGTAGAAGATTCTCTATTATTTGGAACAACTTTGTCAACACTCTCTTTCAAGGCATTGCAAGATGTAGATATGTCAGCTAGGATCATCACTTCTACTCCATCATAAGGAAGCTTCACAAATTGATGGTATGTGGATGGAATAGCTTGCATTTCATGTATCCATGGGCTTCCTAGAAAAATATTGTAAGCCAAAGGAAGATCCAAAACTTGACATGTGATATCTCTGATGATTGGACCAGTTCTGATAGGTAGGACAATAGTTCCCTTGGAAGATCTTTCTTGTCCATCATAAGCCTTTATAATTATCTTCTTTTTGGGATCAATGGAATCTTCAGATAATCCAAGTTGTGTGACCAATTTTTAAGAATAGATATTTAGACCAGTGCCTCCATCTATCAACACACATTTGACATGACGGTTTTGGATCAAGACTTCAATGTGTAAAGGTTGGTTATGTGAATGATGCTATAAATTGTCATCTTCCTCTGAAAAGGAGATATACTAGGGAGATGTTAGATGACCAACCATAGTCTAGAATCTATCTAAATTAAGATTTTCAGGAACATTGGAACTAAATAGAGCTTTATCTAGAATAGCCCTGTGAGCAGGAGATATCTAAAGCAACTCAAACATAGATATTTTTGCATTGGTATGGTGGAGTTGTTGGACAATAATATATGATGTTGGTCTCATCTCTTTAGGAGTTGATTATTTTGAGGCAGCCCTCTATTTAGAAGCAGATGAAAGATTGAAAGGCACCTTAGGGGTAGTTGATGAACCCAAGTTTTGTCCTTGTAATTGGGCCTGAGGTTGTGATCGAGTCACTACATTTTTTGATTGATTATCTCTATCCTTTTTCACAATAGTGATGACATTGCAATCTTCAGATAGGTATGGTTCAACCATGTTAATGACATCATTATTTCTAGAGTATGCGTAATTGACTTTAGCACCCATGCTAGGTTGAGAAGTAGAAACTCCTTGATTGTGCTTCGGAAATGGCTCCGTGAAAGCTGTATGATCATTATTTGTTTTATTATTGTCAATTATAATCTCTCGATTATCATTTTTTTCTTTTATGAGATGCTTCAAGTGTATGCATTTATTGGTTTTATGACTCTTGTTGTAATGGAAATCACAAAAATTGGTCTCTTTCCACCATTTTGGCTTAGGTTCAGGATCAAATACTTTTATCTCAGGCAATGAGATGATTTTGTTTGCCAATAAAGTCTTCATGGTAGATTCTAAGGACTCACCCAAAGGAGTGAACTCGCATCTTGGCGTTGTAACCCATGGCTTATAGTCTTTCAACTTTTGAGATGGTTTAGATGCCTTTTGTTTAGAAGCTTTGATGGCTTGGGTGCCCATGGTGAGATTGAATGCGGGTGCTTTTGATGGAGCACTAATCTGATCAACAACACCATCTTTTATGACATTCTTATTCTTGTTCTAGAATTTAGCTTTGTTTTTGTTGTTGGAACTAGAACCAGATTCATATTTTCCAGCTTTGTTATTCATTATGTCTCCCTTACGAGAAAGAACATTTTCAATCTTTATAGCATTCTTCACCATCTTCTCAAAATAAGTATGATTCTGCATTTGTAGGTGGTAGTTGAGTTCCAAATCATATTGTTGATGAAGATCTCAAGTTTCTCATTTTCCAAAATGGATCAAGCATAGAGAGAAAACTTCTTTCGCCATCACTTGAGGAAAGTGAGGAATGGTTCTCCTATCTTTTGTTTTAGATTATAGATATCGATCATGGTGACCAAATGTTGAATGTTGTAGGAGTATTGTTCATAAAACATTTTGATTAATTACTCAAAAATTTTGATGGTTGAAGGAAGTTTAGAGAACCAATGAATGGCTGATCCTCTCAGAGATTGTGGGAATAGACACATTAAGTAAGTTGGCTCATGCATAAACTCCATAGATTGAGTGTGAAATTCTCTAACATGATCTTGAGGGTTAGAGTTTCCATTGTATTTGTCATATTTAGGTATCTCCAACCATTTTGGGAATGGTGGCATGTACAAGTCTTTGTCAAACAAAAAAGGGCATAGACCTTCCATGGAGAACTCTTTAGGTTCCTTCTCCTTTTTGAGTTTGTTGAGCTTGACTTGCATGGCATGCATATGTTTCATCATAGCTGTGATAGGAGTTTCTTCCTCTTGTGTGATGATATATTCAACATTAAATTTTGGAGGAAGTTTAGCTCCTTGTTGAGCTAACTCCAAAAAGTATGCCTCTATCTCTTCCCTCAAGAAGTGTCTCATCATTCTCTTGAAGTTATTGTCATTCTGATATTGGGTAATTTCAGAGGGTGTTGGTTCAGCATCACCACCATGATTAGAGTGATGGCCTTGGGAGCCTTGGTTTGCTCCACCTTGAGACATAGTGTTGTTGTGAGGACTGTTGGGAATTGATTGAGGTGGGGTTTGTTGATTACCTGTGTGAATTGATGCAGGAGGGGTGGTGTAACCACCTTTCAAGAAAAGATTGCCAAGAGCATCCTCTCCAAATTTAGTAGTGTCGTAGGGTTGATGAAATGTTTGAGAAATCATAGAAGATTCTATTGAAGAGAATTTGGCTTGTTCTCCTTGTTTTCTTTGTGATGAAGCCCCAATTTCCACCATTAACCTTAGGTGAAGCAAAAGAGAAAGATGCAGATAGCTGAAGAATGACTTGATTCAAGAAGATCGAATGATGCAACCTTGTCAAGATTGGATTGACTAAAGATATATTCAGATGTAAATGAAGGATATTGTGCCCTAGTTGTATGGGTAGACACCCAAAAGATGGCAAACATGAGCTCCAACACTTAGCCATTTTGATGATTGATTGAATTGAAGATGATTTTGACAAGGTTTTGACACAAGATCAAACAGGATTCAAATCGATAGATCAGAAGGCTGGATCAAACTCAAGAGACCACTTTTGGAAAAAAATATTGGATTCTTCTAGTTTCTGCTTTGTTCCTAACACAGTGAATATTTTGATAGAATCTTGAAGTAGGCTCTAAAAACTAGATTTCTGACAAATTTGGCAAGTTTCTGGTAATTTTTGAAGATTTTGATACGAGTTTATCTAGGCTCATACAAGTCTAGGTTGGCTCTGGCATGACTTTTGACAAAACTCGTATGACAATCATCACCAAGGTTTGTTTTTGCTTGACTTCTGAGACAAAACTTGTATGACAATGTATAGGCTCCCATACGGTAATCCAGGGGTTCTGAAATCACTAGTACATTTTGCACCATTTTTTGATGCACTATTGGTCGAATTTTCTACCCAACATGGTTGAATAGTCAACCAAATATTTTCTCGCTATTATCAGCGTCAAAATATAGACTTATTGCTGAAACCGTTGAATGATCGATGACAATATTGGTAAAAAATGAGGGCAATGTAGGCCAAAAATAACATTGGCAAGTGTTGGTGTATTGGTTTATCTTTCAACCAATATAAATTAATATTGGTCAAAAACTTTGGTCGCTTCGACCAAAATTCCAAACTCATGATGGTCATATTTCGACCACATTTGGTCAAAATATTTAGCGGCTCCGACCAGGATGCCAAACCCATGACACCACATTTTGACACAGAATGGTCGATTTTGGGCCAGACTTTCGATGCAGGTGGGTCAAAATTTTGATGCAACGCAGAGTGTTTAAAAAAAAATTAAAGATAAATATCCAGACTAATCACCAATGGCATCCTGATCGGTGACTAGTCTATATATTTATCTTCGGGTGTCCACACTCATTTTTGTACTTGTTACCAGTGGGTCCCTACTCTTTCTATTTTCTAGACTACTTTGGGCTCTAGCAATCCATCTAATCTGCATGAAACTGTGATTTTTTTCATTTTGTTTGAGCTATTTGAGAGATAGGCTCTAACTGGTGATCTGTGAATTGGTAGAGCTTCCTCTTAGATGCCCACAACTCTTCAAATCTATTGGTGTGAATCCCCCAAAGGGTATTCTTCTCTATGGGCCTCCTAGTTCTAGGAAAACTTTAATTGCTAGGGAAATGGCAAATGAAACTGGTGCCTTCTTTTTCTGTATCAATGGCCTTGAGATCATGCCAAAGTTGGCTGGAGAAAGTGAAAGAAATCTTTGGAAGGCTTTTGAGGAGGCTGAGAAGAATGCCCCATCCATTATATTTATTGATGAGATATTACAGATTGAAGAGAGGTAATTTGGAATCACCTCTATATGTGTAAGTGTGTGGGGGAAATATGAGATTCACTCCTAAATCCAAATTCCAAAAGGAGAGATCCAATTTGATCAACCAAAAGGTTCATGCACAATCGAATCAATTTATGAAGAATATGAAAGACAGAGAAACCCTATACTTCCCTATAGTTGGATTAAGCTTGAAATCTGAAATAATTGAAATGCAAATACTAACCTTAAATTAGAGAAGATCTGGAAAATGTCATTTTCTGATGTCTATGTGTACTTTCAGGCAATTCTACAACCTGTTCCGGACTGGAAATGCGGAGACAAAGAAAACCCATAAATCTTTCTCCAAAATGAGCTCAGGTCGAATTTGACCCTCATAAAAGGTCAAAGGCTAGATTCTTTATTTGAAGGATGATTCTATCTCTGTTCACAAATCTCAGAAGTTCACCGAAAAGGGTATCCAAATTCCCTCTCAGATCCAAAATCCTGCACCTATACCTACAAGAAAATGGGGGTTTTTTTGTTTATCTTGGGGCATTTGTCTTGGTCAAACCCCGGTTTGGAATCAAGCTTAATATTCAAATTGAAATAGGAATGGTAGCAAGTAGTAGAAATGGATCTAACAATGAAGCTATGCAATTTGATAGGTATGTAATTGTATTTTGAATGTAAACAAGTATATTGATATTAAAGCTTGCACATAACATCAATAAATGTAAATCAAACCTCCATGATTGTATGCTTGGAATCCACCTTGAGAGAAGAATGAATAGATCTTGAAGATTAACCAAAGGATCTTGAAGGAAGATCACACCATCATGATGGCTAGATCTAGGGTTTAAATAATGAATCTTGAATGCTTGAATCCTGATCTTTAATGGACAACTTGGATGGAGAAGAGGACTTGAATGTTTGAATGGATGCTTTCTTGGACTTGAGAAAATATTGAGAGCTTGGTGTCTTGATCATTAAAGTGGATGGAGAAAATGAGAGAGGAAAGCCTCCTTTTATAGTGAAGTAGGGCACAATCCTCTAGAGGGGCCACCTTGGAGAATTAAATCCCAATTAGGTCCTAACCTTTAGAAAATATACCTAGATTAAATGCAATTGAAAGATTTACCATTTTGAAACCTGAAATGACCGACCCAGAGGCGAGAAAATAAATATCCCGAAAGCCCGATACCCGACAATCAAGGATTTTGAAGATTTGAAGGAAGGGGAAAAAATCAAGGTTAGGACTAACCTGGTCAGGTTTGAGCTCTATCCTGACCTAGTCAAGTTCGACCTCAAATCTGACCCTAGTCCCTAATCCAGTCAGAATCAGGATAGAAGGTCTCGGGGATGCCTGAGACCTAGAAATGATACTAGAATAGGACAAAATGCAAGGGATAAGCATAAAATCCTATGATGACTATGATGAAGGCCAAGAGGACCTATTTCTAAGTCCTACCTAGAAAATAGAGCCATGGAAGAGGGAAATTCAAGAGAATCCTTAAGATCCTAACCCTAATTTCACCTAGAATGAAGCAGAAAAGAAGTGGAAAGTGGGGAGAAAGAAAGATCAAAGAAAAGATCAATTCAAGGCATCCAATATGACCCCAAACCACTTACTTGGAGGGATAAATGGTCTTAACATGGAAGTGCTTCCATTTTAAGATGATACATTAAGCCCCCACTTTAGCAAGAGTATGGACTCAATGCAAACTCTTGGTAAAGGAGAAGGAAGAAAAGATCCTAGTGGATTCGAAATGAGATAGAATGACACTTAGTCAGAAACACTAGCCCCCAGACCAAGGATTCTAACTCAACATACATGAACGAGGGTACGATAGACAAAAGGACACAAAAGGGGTTAGTACTAAAACAAACCCAAATCAACTAGCATAAGAAACCTTGCTAAGAAATATTTCTTATACTAATATCATATTTGGAAAACTATCATAAAAACATAAATGTTTACATAAGAAAGACAAGAACAACACTATCAATAACATAGCTTCATGATCCAATCCTACTAGCATGAAAGAGAAAAGAGAGAAAGGGAAAAGAGTGATTACCTCGCCTAGTAAGATGCCCACCTTAGCATGAATCACCTTGGAGGGAGAGCCAAATAGGTTCACCCATAAACTGTGCTTGTAATTGTAATTCATCTTCTGACAGCTTCTAGAATACTCATAGATCCACCTTCTTGTATCACTATGAATATAAAATGTGTGTCTCCTCAGGATTTAGCAACTTATGTGCATTACCTTCGGAAGATTTAGAATATAAATGGGTGTCTTTTCAGGATTTAGCAACTTATGTGCATTACCTTCCAAGATTTTGCATATTTGAAATTGGAAATGCATGTCTCTTCAGGATTTAGAAACTTATGTCCGATACCTTTAAAGGATTTAGCATATTGAAAAACTTGAAAAATGTGTGTCTCCTCAGGATTTAGAAACTTATGTGTGCTACCTTCAGAAGATTTAGCATATAAATGTTTGTCTTTTTAGGATTTAGCAACTTATGTGCATTACCTTCAGAATATTTGGCATATAAAAATTTAAAAACTATAGTACAAGGGAGACCCTATATATGCCCCCCTCCTTAATATGGCAAAAACATACTATTTTTACATGTTAAGGAAAGAAAAGAACAAGGATAAAGCCTTCTTTAGCATCAAGACAATATCCTCAATCAACACCCAGTCCAAACCAAGAAGGTCACAGCTCCTATGAGGCCATGGAAGGGATGAATGTAAAGAGATATCATGAAAGAAGTGAAAAGAAAGTAACCCTTATGAGGGATAGCACACTATTCAGTTTCCAAGGTGAGAGATATATCAATCATGGAAACCCAATGTCAAACAACAAAAGAAGTTGTTATCAAGGACATAGGTCCTCAATGGAAACCAAAAAAATTTCATGTATGATTGGATGTCACATAATAGATAAATACTTCTTAACCAAGGAAAGAGGTGAATCCCAGAAAGACAAAAAAGAAGGAGATGGCATCCTTGCCCCCCAAGTGTAGTAACAAAGATGGAAGAGGATACCTACTTCAAAAAGCAAGGAGGTATCCTATTTACAACAATGTATACTATATCCTTAGCGAGGGATATCGACCCCTACATCCAAGAGTATAGATAATTGTGAAAAGGATATGTCACTCATGGATAAGGATCCTCAAAGAAAGAGATCTTATCAACAAGACCGCCACCAAAGAGGAGTGCTTTTAGATAAAATATCAACTTTCAAAAATGAGGGAACAAAGATTCAATCATCAAGCCCCCTACAATCAAGAGGAAGAGGAATCTTTTCAATGAGGGAAAGAACTCTAACATCAAAGCAAGGATGAGAGTTTATAAAGAACATAATTTTCAAAATAGAGAAGAAGTGATGACCTAGGATAACAACTTCTCATATAATAAGGTTATCCATAGTCAAAACATCTATCAATATGTTTGAAATAATATTGCAATGTAAACAAATACCACTAGGCTAAGGAAAGCAGTTCCCTAGACAAAGAGATAGAAAGATGTACCTTGCCCTCCAAGGATAGAGACAAGGGATACCTTTGAAAAACACATGTCCTAGGAAAGATATCTTGGAAAGAAAACACACTGCAAAGCCATAGAAAAATAGGAGAGAAAGAATACCAATTAAGCCCCAATAAAAGACCTAATGGATCCTAGGAGATTGGATGAAAATACACCTCTTGCCCCCTAGTCATGAAACAAGAGGGGAAGATTATTTACATTATATCTAATGGAGGGAAATCCTCTATGTTGGTTCCCCTCTTCATTTCTACTTGGAGGTTTACACTATGATTGACAATTTAATGTCACTGACTCTATCACCACTCCAAAGTCTGCAAGGAAAAGGGCCAATTAACAAGGATCAAAGAGATCCTCCTATACTTTGAGCTTAAATGCTCAGGAAGGTGTACCCTTGATTCACTTCTTTAAAGGAATCACAAAATATTATACAACTATACCCCTTACTAACTGATTGAAAGATTTTATCATTTATATGTGTGTGTGTGGTTGATGATGATGGACTGCTTCCAAAGAATAGATTAGTGCCTTAACCTAGGGCAAAGAGTCACTTGATAACATATATCAACTAAAACCTTAACTCAAACACACTTGAACTCAGAATAAGTGCTTCACCTATTACTCCTCTCACTCCCAAACCTGATCATCAAATTCTAATCCAACAATGAACTCACTAAAATAACCCTAAAGACTTTAATCCCAACTTTGTTAGGAACTCCAAGATAATTTCACAATACTCTTTGTTTACCATATGCTAATCCACTTTGTGACCTTAACATATATGATTCCAAAATCAAAACAAGAAGACAATCAAAGTTTGAGACAAGAATTCAAGTGTATTCTCATTAACTTTCATAATCAATACCTTACCAAGATGACAAATGCTAGGAACAAGACAAAAAATCCAAGCTCTCCTTGTTCATCCTTTTACATTGACTTTCAATATAACATCAACAACAACCTAATATAGAAAAAATTTTGCAATATATATACCCCCTAGTCATCTTGAAATCCCAAAATAGGATGCAACAAGCTATGGATGACTAGGGTGAGGGTTTCACCCACCAGACCAACTAGAAATAGTCAAAAATTTAATAAAAAGGGGGGGAAACCCAAGCAGCCTAGAGAAATCAGATCTCAGAATGATCCTCATAAATGGTAATTCTCTGATCTGTACCAAGAATCATGAATCTATTAGACTTATTGATCTGATTTCCCACCTACAACACACCTCAAGAAACACCATCACGATACAAAAATCCCCTACAAACAATCATGGAACACCCTGGACCACACTGCAACAGTCGAAAAAACCAATTCTACCAAATCCAGCCACAAAAGCATTAAATTTCAGTCCTTCTTGTCGCTAAAACCCTTTAAAAATTAAAATCCTAGTAGCAACGGTCATTTTCATGGCGCTAGCAGTATATCAACTGTCCACATTTAAATCTGGATCAACTTTATATCATGACCATCAGATCCTGTTCTTTTCACTAGATTCATGGCTTAACTCAACAAATATCCCTAGTTTAACTCTTAGCGACTACGCAACAAGGCTTTTCCTTATTCACAAAGTGAAATTCCTAACCCAAGCTTAACTTAGGGATTCGGAAAACAAAGGAAAGTAACCAACCCTGTCACATTTGGAAAACTGGTGACTAAAGGCTTTCTCCAATTCACGGAATACCTTATGTTACCGCTAGTTAATTTAGCGATTGTGCGAACACTTGTTCGCCAGATCCCCAAAACATTTAGAGCATTGCCACCTTTCTTCGCGAATGAGTGAAGCCTTTGAAAATTTGTCAGGCCGCTAAATATTTTGTCAGAACCTCCAAAAGATCGAGATTGACCCATAGGCCCACTTATAAGAAGATCGACGGTCATCTCATCTAAGCATAGAGCCAGAAGATTCCATCAGATTATACACCCGTCGTCGATCAAGAATCTTACCCCCATTCTGTAGGTCTTCTAATAGAATATGAAATCAACAGTTGTCTCATGTTTTGGTGTGTCAGAAAAAACCCTTTAGATCAAACACTGACCGTCGATGCTCTGCAAGTGTCAGAACCCACTGAACCTCAAAAAACCTAGCCCCACTGACAACATGTCCAGTCATTATTATGTGGACCAATGAGAAGATGCCAACTATGCACACCTGGTAGGTGGACCTACTATATTGATAAGCTACATCACGAAGCAGAATGAATAGTTGTCGCAAGATTGCTAGCCTCTAACACATCCCTTGTGATGTCACGCCCACCATTAGATTGAGATGATGTTAGGAGACTGGGCCTAGGAAATATTAAGGCCGAAACATTAGGAAAATTTAAGGCAGGAGACTTAGGAAAAGTCATTTCACCGGGCACATAGACTTAGAAAATATTAATTGGGGAGACTTAGGCATAGCGGCAAATATTAAAGGGGCCCAAAAATAAAACCTTAGTTACAAGATCGCATTACATGAAAAAGGCTCACGCGATCATGTGGCAAAGCAGTCAATAATTAGCACATGCGCTATTTAGGACTTTAGTGGCCTAAAAAAGTAACACAAAATTAGAATAGGGCCAGGGCACACTAGGGTTTTATGCTGCAATGGCTAGATTTTTGAATATTTGCAAGGGTTTCAAACCAGAGGTAGAAAAATGAATACAGAGGCTAGAGGAAAATTGGTAAAGCTATGAAAATTATTGCAGGTGCTAACAGTGGCTCTATCTGGGGTTGCATGTCTCTTGCAAGCATGGCAAGAATCTAGAATCACTGGTTAAAGCAGACGATCCCACAAGACAAAAACTAAACAATAGAGAACAGTAGGACAAAACCCTACAAACCAAGACAAAATGAAATAGGGGCAAGAAACTATTTACAGTATTTACAACATATATAGACCTAACTACTGTTCATGGAAATAAAATACTTTCAACTGAAGTATTGCTTCAAAAATTGTCCATGAACTAGCAATTCCTGAACTTCACCATTCAATTCTTTGACCATATATGAATCCTGGCCCCATTTATCATGAATTAGATATGGCCCTAACAAGAGTGGATCAAATTTTCCATGTTTTCCTTTATCCTCCAATCTGGCATTCCAAATTAACCCCAAATCACCAGGCTCAAACCTTCTTTCAACAGTTTTCTTGTCATACAAATTCTTAACCTGTAACTGCAATTTGGCATTCTTTGAAGCTAATTCTCTTCTGGTTTCATCTAGTCCGATGATGTCCTTAATCCTTAATTTCATTTCATCATCTATATCATCATCATATAAATGAACAAACTTATACATTTCCAATAAATTATTCTGAGGCATTCTTTCATGTATTCCATACACTAGATCAAATGGTGCACAACCAATTGCCTTCTTCACAGTCACCCTATCAGCCCACAGGGCTAATGGAAATTTTGAATTCCATGCTCTTTTATTCTTTTCAAGAATCCTCTTTAGGATTTTCATCAGGCTCTTATTAGATGATTCTACCTATCCATTTCCTTGTGGATGATAAGGTGAGGAATTTGACCTTTGCATTCCTAGGCCTTTACAGAATTCTTTGTACTTAGCAGACCTAAAGCACATTGCATTATCACTGACTATTCTCTCAAGGCAACCAAACCTTGTAACAATATTATTCAGCAGAAAATAATTAATACTTTACTAGTTGCATTTCTTGTAGGGATAGCCTCTACCCACTTAGTAAAGTAATCAATAGCAACTAGTATCCAAGAATGTCCCCCACTGGACTTGTTTGGTATTTCACCTATGAAATCTATTCCCCATTGTTGGAAAGGAGCTTGTCCTTCTACTGGCCTTAAGGGCACATTGCCTAAAAATTTAAGCTTACCAGAGAACCTTTGACAAGCTTCACACCTCCTTACTAACCGCTTTGCATCCTTGAAGATTGTGGGCCACCAAAATCCCACTCTCAAGATTTTATGAGTAGTTGTTTTACCCATGTAATGCCCTCCACAAACTCCCTCATACATTTCTTTCAACAACTTGTTAGCTTGATTTTCATCCACACATTTCAAAAGTATGCAATCTAAATTCTTTCTATACAACTTACATTTCACAATTACATACTTGATGGCCTATAATTTCAATGTCCTCTTCTTATTATCATCCATGTCTACTGGACATTTCATATTTCTCAAGTAATAGATGATATCTTGATACCAAATACAATCATCCATATCACAAGTATAATCAATCATAGTTTGATTTATTTGATTTGCATCAAGATTAGATTGAGCCATCAGTTTTTCCAATCCTTGTCCTCTAACCAATTTGGTAATTTGGATATCAATGTTGAATTCTTGGATCCTATTGATCCATCTGCATCTTCTCCCAGACACCTCTTGCTGTGAGAAAATATCTTTAACTACTACACTTGGCACAAAGGAAATCACAATTTCTCTCATTAGATAACATCTAAAATCCTTAACTACCTTGACAAGTGCATATGCTTGTTTTTCATTGATGTCATACTTTAGTTCAGCAGCCTACAAAGATTTACTAAAAAATGCAATAGGCTACTCATAACCTTCCTTATTTTTCTGCAACAACACTATAATAATAGTATGAAAAGATGCAAAAGAGAAGATATGCATTGGGATACTATAATCAGGTGCCTTAAGCATAGGTGCATCTTTAATAGCTTTCTTGATATTCTTGAAAGCTTCATTAGGCTCACCTTCACAATTGATAGCAGATCCTTTCTTTAACATCTTGGATATACGTCTAGTGACCTGAGCAAAATTTGTTACAAATCTTCTCAAGAAGTTTACCTGACCAAAGAAGGACTAAATTCCTTTGATATTATTTGGTTTTTGTATCTTATCAATGGCTACCACCCTCTCAGGATCAATCCTAACTCCTTGCTTGCCAACCAAGTGGCCAAGAAACTTACCCTCAGTGACACCAAATGCACATTTCCTTGGATTTAATAAAATGCCATATTCTAAAGCCCTCACAAATATTCTCTCTAAATGAGTAAAATGGTCTTCTTCCTTCTTGGAATAAGCAGTTAAATCATCTTGATAAACAACAAGGAAATCATCAATAAAATCTGCAAAGGCAACATCCATTGCCCTCTGAAAAGTTGCACCAGCATTTGTGAGACCAAAAGGCATTCTCACATAAACATGTCCCCCAAGGCATTGTGAAAGTTGTCTTGAATTGTTCTGATTCTTTTACAATTACCTGATTGTAACCAAAGAAACCATCCATCATAGACATCAATTTTGATCTGGTCACTCTCTGCAACATAGTTTCCATATTGGGCAAACAATAGTTATCTTTTAATGATTTGATATTTAAATTTATGAAATCTACACAAAGTCTGATGTCACCATTCTTCTTCCTAATAGGGACAAGATTTGACACCCAAGAAGAATTCCTAATGGGCTTGATAATTCCAACATCTCTTAGCTTCATCAATTCTTCTTGCATCTTGGGTGCCAAATTTGGATTAATAGGCCTTTGTTTCTACCTGAAAGGTTTAACATCTTCTTTCAAAGGAATAATATGCTGAAATAAGTCTTCTCTATAAACCTTCAAGTCATCATATGACCATGCAAAAACATGCCTAAATTTCCTTAATAATTCAATCAAAGATCTCTTTACCTTTTGAGACATATCCCTACCAATGTACACCTTCTTAGGTGTTTCTTGTGTTCCAAGATTTATTTCCTCTAAATCCATATGATCTTTCTTTTTAACATCCTTCTGAACTCTATCCTAGTTATCAAACAAAGTCTCAAGAACAACTAGTCCCTTAGGAACTTTGTTATTTTTAAGTTGAATGACTTCATTACCAAGGACAACCTCTTTTCCTTCTATAGTCTCAATCAAAGTTGAACAATCTAATTCTTGACCATGATATTGATCTTCACAACTCATAAATTTCAAAATATCATGGCCATCCTCAAAGACTTGCCAATTCTCAACATTGTCTGGTACACTTGGCCTAGTCTAAATTTCAACTTTAGAGAGACCAGAAAAAGTAATATCAGTGGGACTAATTTCTATATTGGCTAAGAAATCAACCATCTTATTATTACTCCTATCCTTCCATTCAATATTGAAGGCATCAAAACACTTAATCAAATCCCATACAACATTTCTATATTGTTTCAACCTCTTGTTCTTGGAAGCATACACTGACCTAACTTGGGACACCACCAATTCAGAATCTCCTACAACCCTTATGCATCTAATTCCATGCTTTTGTACCAATTTTAGTCCTAACAACAATGCTTCATATTCTGCTATATTATTGGTACAAAAGAAATTCAATGTGAAAGAAAACTTGTAGGTGTTTCCATTAGGAGAGATAAGTAGGATACCTGCACCTACTCCATATTTGTAGCTAGCACCATCAAAGTACATTACCCACAAATTACCCTTCATAGATTTGACATTCACCTCAATAGAGATAGATCACAATATAGGCTCCTTCTCAAGCATAGGAATTTTTGCCCTAAAAGCATTTATATTAGTATCCATAAAGCATGTAGTCTCATTATCAATATTTCTTTCAATCATGTGGCATACTCTTGGCTCTCGACCGATCTTGATAAACTAGTCATCAATCTTGAAAGTTGCATAGGACAAGTCACATTGTAAACTTCCACCCATGGCAGCACTCCATCTTCTAGATAACAACATCCCATAATGAGGAGGGTTGTCCACCACTAAAACACTCATGGTTAATTCTTTCTCTGGATAGGCTACCAATCTATAGGGCATTTCATTTATAGTGCCAATAACCGACACTTCTTTCTGATCCATTGCACAACATCTTCCTTGAACTGTATCAACTTTAAGGCCCAACTTCTCCATGATTTTGAAAGGCATGACAATATTAGAGGCACCTAAATCAATCATGCAGTTCCTCAATTTCATTCCATTCACAAGGACACTCAAAGAGAATGGATCTATGTTCTCAAGGCTGGCATTGATAGAACTATCCAAATATATAGGTGGAATTTGAGATTCCAATCCCTGAGCCTCTACTCTTTTCAAAACTTTAGCTTGAGATTCATTGCATGCAACATCACTGTGATGAGCATTATCTACCCATGCAATAGCTCTATCCTTATGTTCAGGGATCCTCAACAATTCTGACAAAGGAACCTTAACAGTTATTTGAGACAATACAACTAACATATCAACAAGAGCAGGGGGAGAGACCTCAATCTGCACTGCTTTAGTATGCTTTTGCTTATCTAATACATTAGTTGTATTGGTGACTTTCATCTTTTCATCTTTAGCCATTGTGTTAACTGGATTCTCTATCTCATTAGAAATTTCTTCAAGTCCAACTCCCTTAGGTTCCCATTTCTTACCTTTTACATTCTTGAACCTTACCATATGATCATTTTTTGATTTACTCTCACCTAGTTCTCCGGAGTTGGTATTTTTTATAAGCATTCCTGCAGCCTTCCCATTTGCATCCCTTGCTACCATGCCTCTAGTTTGCACTTGAGAAATCATTTCTCCAGTAGTTCTATCCATCTCTTCTCTTGAAGGTCTTCTTCAATTCACTGGCTTAGAGGAGGAAATCATGTTACATATCTTTTCATCAATGTCATCGTTATCAGAAAAAACCTCTTGATGGAAAAGTGCCTGATTGTGTCTCTTTGAGCATACGTCTGCTTCTTCATCAATATCAGAATCATCTTCATACTCTAGATATGAAGTTTCCATATTGCACCCAATGTCATCATGAGTTTCTTCTTGATCTAACTCTTCATTACTATCATCTTGATATGTTGACATGGATTGTGCAACCACACAATGTTTTGCAGAGTGACGGGACTGGCATGTTGTGTACCATGGTGTATCCTCTATAACATTTATATAATATTTTTGTAAAGGATCAAGGAAAACTCTATCATTATTATTTCTTGCAGTAGGGAACATAGGCTTTCCATCCTTCCATTGGGTGTTGTAGGGATAATTCTGTAATCTATTCTGCCTACTAAAATTGTTGTTGAATTGAGGTTTTTCATTAGCAGGAACATTATTATTCCTATTGGCAGGTGCTTTCAAATCCTTTAATGCATTCAACACATTATCCAATTTATCTTCTTCTTGCTTCTTATTTCCAACATTTCTTTCATTATCCTTTTTATACTTTCTATCTCCAAACAACTTTGGATCATCTGTTTTCCCACCCAATTTTCTTGATATCTTCATATTGTTTTTAATATTGATAGCAATCCTAAAAGCATCTCTAAGAGTTCTTGGGTCTTTTTCTCTTAACAAGTATCCCATTTTTCCATGAAATGCATTAAAGAATGTTGTTAAACAAACATTGTCATCTAACCGCATAACTTGAAACAACTTATGCATACCCTTCAGAAATCTCATATTAAATTCAGCTATAGATTCATTTTGATTCTTTCTTATGGTGTTGAATTCATTTAGCATAAAGCTAGCATTAGGCCTATCACCATATTTCTCTTTAAAACATTTCTCAAAAGAATCCCAAGTATCAATACATCTAGCAGGGAGTCTCTTGAACGAATCCCTAGCATCTTCCATTAGGGATTGAACAAATAATTTCATGACTACATCCTCATGCTCTACCTCATAATCATTCAATACATCAACAAATAACCTAAGGTGTTCTTCACAACTAATGGCATTGTTACCAGCAAACCTAGGTATCTTATCTCTTATATCAGTTGGAAAAGCATTCAGGTAGCCAGGTATTCCATCAAAACTAATTTTACTATAGCCTTCTAACTACATAGGTCTTCTTTGAAAAATTGAACTAGTGTTAACCCTAGGATCAACACTTACATTTCCATCTATTTGTACATTTAATTGCTGCCTAGGATCAATATTTATCTTAGCAGATGAAGAAGGAAATGAACTAGTAGTGGCATTACTAAGAGGAAAAGTGGTAGTCATAGATGTCATACCTAGTTCAATATCAGATGGGCCAAGAGCATTGGCAAATGAAGCCTTCAAGAACTGGATCTTTCTTCTTTTTTCTGCAATGAAGGCTTCAACTTCAGTTCTTTCTAATTCTCTTGCAAGATCCTCATCTTCCTTTATTTTCCTCTCCATCTATGTATCTTTATTTGAATTGGGTGGTGGGACCCCTGGTATTGTCAATGATTTTCTTGCTTGATGTCCCACCATCTTTTGCTTTCCTTTTTCACCAACTGTAATAGGAGGCCTAGTGATCTCATGCCCACCCTTATCTTTAGGGAGGGGAGCATAACTTTGAACCTATCTAACCATAGGGCCCTCCTTATCAAACTCATGGTCTTGCAGCAAGTGCTTCTACTCACTTCTCAAAGCATCAAGATCACCAAAGACATCATGTTGCAAATTTTTAGGAGAAGAAGCAAGCATCTTGTTTCTCTCCTTCAACTCATTAATTTTTCTAAGAAGAGACTCTCTTTCTATTAAACCATTCACCTTTTTAGCTTCTCTCTCCTTTTGTAACCTATTATGTATGGCATCTTGCTCCGCCAACTATAATCTTAGTGCATTCAAATCATGTGGGTCTATCATAATATCATCTGAACCTAATGACACATCCATATCAGTGAGACTTTGATATGGGAAATGGACTTCCCTTGGTCTCATGGGTTCCCTTATGAACATATCTTCACCAAGATCTAAATTAGTTTCAAAACCCATTTCTCTGGCTTGTTCATCCTGACCTATAGGTAATTAACCCATATCTTGAAATACTATCTCTGGGGTATCATATAAATTATCTTTAGAGCGGCCACTATCTGATCTAGAACTCTTATGTTGTGAATCATCCTCATGAGAGGATATAATTGGTGCTCTACTTCTAGTATTTCTTTGTTCTCTCATGGGAGCACTAGTAGACTCACCATTTCCTCTAATCCAACTCTTCTTTTCGTATCTAGGTAATTGTTCCAGAGAAACCTCCAGATTTTTCTTGACAAAGGACCTAGTATTTCTTCTTTTGTCCATGATTTGCAACCTATAACACTAGTTCCAACCTTTTGAGTCACCACCCACCAAAGTGGGAAATCTTTAATTGAATACAATAGGAAAACAAGAGTCCACTTAATAACTTTTATCTCTAGACTCTCCCTAGCAGAGTCGCCATTCTGTTGGTTCCCCTCTTCATTTCTACTTGCAAGTTTACGCTATGATTGACAATTTAATGTCAGTGACTCTATCACCACTCCAAAGTCTGCAAGGAAAAGGGCCAAATTAACAACGATCAAAGAGATCCTCCTACACTTTGAGCTTAAATGCTCATGCGGGTGTACCCTTGATTCACTTCTTTAAAGGAATCATAAAATATTATACAACTATACCCCTTACTAATTGATTGAAAGATTTTATCATTTATATGTGTGTGTGTGGTTGTTGATGTTGGACTGCTTCCAAAGAATAGATCAGTTCCTTAACAAAGGGAAAAGAGTCACTTGATAACATATATCAACTAAAACCTTAACTCAAACACACTTGAACTTAGAATAAGTGCTTTACCTATTACTCCTCTCACTCCCAAACCTGATCATCAAATTCCAATCCAACAATGAACTCACTAAAATCACCCTAAAGACTTTAATCCCAACTTTGTTAGGAACTCCAAGATAATTTCACAATACTCTTTGTTTACCATATGCTAATCCAGTTTGTGACCTTAACATATATGAATCCACAATCAAAACAAGAAGACAATCAAAGTTTGAGAGAGGAATTCGAGTGTATTCTCATTAATTTTGAGAATCAATACCTTACAAAGATGAAAAATGTTGGGAACAAGACACAAAATCCAAGCTCTCCTTGTTCAGACTTTTACATTGAATTTCACTATAACATCAACAACAACCTAATACAGAAAAACTTCTGCAATATATATACCCCCTAGTCATCTTAAAATCCCAAAATAGGATGCAACAAGCTACAGATGACTAGGGTTAGGGTTTCACCCACCAATCTAACTAGAAATAGTCAAAAATTTAATAAAAAGGGGGCGAAACCCAAGTAGCCTAGAGAAAGCAGATCCCAAAATGATCCTCATAAATGGTAATTCTCTAATCTATACCAAGAATCATGAATCTATTAGACTTATTGATCTGATTTCCCACCTGCAACATGCCTCGAGAAACACCATCATGGTAGAAAAATCCCCTGCAAACAATCATGGAACACCCTGGACCAGACTACAATAGTGAGCAAAACTAATTCTACCAAATTTGGCCACAAAAGCATTCAATTTTAGTCCTTCCTATTGCTAAAACCCTTTAAAAATTCAAATCCTAGTAGCAATGGTCATTTTCATGTCGCCAGCAGTATATCAGTGGTCCACATTTAAATCTAGATCAACTATTGTGACCGTCGGATCCTATTCTTTTCGCAAGCTTCATGATTTAACTCAACAAATATCCCTAGTTTAACTCTTAGCGACTACGCGACAAGGCTTTTCCTTATTCACGAAGTGAAATTCCTAACCCGAGCTTAACTCAGTGATTTGGCGAACAAGGGAAAGTAAGCAACCCCAGTCACATTTGGCAAACTGGTGACTAAAGGCTTTCTCCATTTCATGGAATACCTTATGTTAACGCTAGTTAATTTAGCGATTGCGCGAACACTTGTTTGCAAGATTGCCAAAACATTTAGAGCACTACCACCTTTCTTCGCAAATGAGTGAAGCCTTTGAAAATTTGTCAAGTCGCTAAATATTTTGTCAAAACCTCCAAAAGACTGAGATTCACCCATGGGCCTGCTTATAAGAAGATCGATGATCATCTCATCTTCGCATAGAGCCAAAAGATTCCATCAGATTATACACCCATCGTCAATCAAGAATCTTACCCCCGTTCTGCAGGTCTTCTGACAGGATATGAAATCAATGGTTGTCTCATGTTCTGGTGTGTCAGAAAAAACCCTTCAGATCAAACACCAACCGTCGATGCTCTGCAAGTGTTAGAACACACGAAACCTCAAAAAACCTGGCCCCACTGACAACATGTCCAGTCATTATTATGTGGACCAATGAGAAGATGCCAAGTATGCACACCTGGTAGGTGGACCCACTATATTGAAAAGCTATGTCACAAAGTAGAATGAATGGTTGTCACAAGATTTCTAGCCTCTAGCACATGCCTTGTGAAGTCATGCCCACCGTTAGATTGAGATGATGTCAGGAGACCTAGCCCAAGAAATATTAAGGCTAAAACATTAGGAAAATTTAAGTCTCGGGACTTAGGAAAAATCATTTAGTCAGGCACTTAGACTTAGGAAATATTAATTGGGGAGACTTAGGCATAGTAGAAAATATTAAAGGGGCCCAAAAATAAAACCTTAGTCACAAGATTGCATAACATGAAAAAGGCTCACTCGATCATGCGAAAAAGTGGTCAATAATTAGCACATGCTCTATTTAGGACTTTAGTGGCCTGAAAAAGTAACACAAAATTCGAACAGGGCCAGGGCACACTAGGGTTTTATGCTGCAATGGCTAGATTTTTGAATATTTGCAATGGTTTCAAACCAGAGGTAGAAAAATGAATGCAGAGGCTAGAGGAAAATTGGTAAAGCTATGAAAATTCTTGCAGGTTCTAACACCCTATATCAAAATTATGAAGTAATTGTAAAACTACATGAGAATGAGATATAATTCCTAAAGCAGCTCTTTCTCTAACATATAACTTGGAATGTTTACAATTGGCAAGTAAATGTTTGTTACTATAATGAAAAGGACATTTGTATTTGTATAAAGCATCTATCAGCATAGGTCTAAAGATTTCTTTCTTGGAATTCATTAGCTCAACATATACCTTCTTAGCGACTTCTTGATGAGTATTAGGGCTATCTAATATAGGTGTAGGGAGAAGAATGTGAAGAGGAGGATGATGGTCAACACCACTTAACTTGACTTGAGATTTTGAACATCCAACACCACACATATCCGGTTTAGGGGGTATATGAACTGGAAACCTAATACCATGGTCATTAACTCCTAGCCCTAAACCTTTATAACCTTGTTTAGTCACCATATTATATCTGGTAGTATACATATTATGTAAAGTTTCTATAGGAGGTGATTGATTATCATGTTCATGAGTAAAGGTTGTATAAGGTGGGATAGTAGGCTTTGAAGAAGTTTCTTTACCATTTCCTTTAATATCATCATGAATCAGAGGAGAAGGTAAATCAAATAAATCTTGCACATCTACATCCTGAGCTATAGCTTGAATTCCATCATAGGTATGGGAAGAGTGAGGATGAACAAATGGAGAATTAGGTATCAAATTAGGATTGATAGGATTAGGATTAAGATTGATAGGATTAGGATTAGGATTAATAGGATTAGGAAGATTAGGATATGGTGTATCATCTACCAAAATATTCACATAATCCAAAAGATGAATAAGACTACCACATAAATCCCTAAGAAAAGTTTTAATGTAGCCAGACTAGTATCAGTCAATTTCACAAAAGCATAGGCAAGAGCAAAGTGAAGGGTCATCAACATAATGAAGTGAATGATACTCTCATAAAAATCATAGGTATTATAAAGAGATGCTAAAAGAAGAGTAATAAAGAACATGACCATGCACCAAAACATCTTAACAATCTCCATAATAAATGAAATGCAAGAAATGTTTTTGTATTTTTGAATTTAAAATGCAAGAGCATAAACTAGATCTAATCTAAATGCAAGAAAGGATCTAAAATCTAACACAATCGGGCATCTAATTCCATAAAAGAAAAGGAGAGTAAGTATGTCAGGTTAACCAAAATTAATAGAGGTAATTTGGAATCACCTCTATATGTGTAAGTGTGTGGGGGAAATATGAGATTCACTCCTAAATCCAGATTCCCAAAGGAGAGATCCAATTTGATCAACCAAAAGGTTAATGCACAATCGAATAAATCTATGAAGAATATGAAAAAGAGAGAAACCCTATACTTCCCTATTGTTGGATTAAGCTTGAAATCTAAAATAATTGAAATGCAAATACTAACCTTAAATTAGGGAAGATCTAGAAAATGTCATTTTCTGATGTTTGTGTGTACCTTTGGGCAATTCTGCAACCTGTTCTGGATTGGAAATGCTGAGACAAAGAAAACCCATAAATATTTCTCCAAAATGAGCTTGGGCTGACTTTGACCCTCATAAAAGGTCAAAGGCTAGATTCTCTATTTGAAGGTCGATTCTATCTTTGTTTGTAGTTCTCAAAAGTTCGTTGAAAAGGGTATCCAAATTCATTGTCAGATCCAAAATCCTACACTTGTACCTACAAGAAAATGGGGTTTTTTTTGTTTATTTGGGGGGGTTTTCCTTGCTCAAACCTTGGTTTGGAATCAACCTTAATATTGAAATTGAAATAGGAATGCTAGCAAGTAGTAGAAATGGATCTAACAATGAAGCTATGCAATTTGATAGATATGTAATTGTATTTTGAATGTAAACAAGTGTATTGATATTAAAGCTTTCACATAACATCAATAAATGTAAATAAAACCTCCATGATTGTATGCTTGGAATCCACCTTGAGAGAAGAATGAAAATATCTTGAAGATTAACCAAAGGATCTTGAAGGAAGATCACACATTCATGATGGCTAGATCTAGGGTTTAAATGATGAATCTTGAATGCTTGAACCAAATCCCTTCAATAGCTTGAATGCTTGAATCCTTGATCTTCAATGGAGAACTTGGATGGATAAGAGGACTTGAATGTTTGAATGGATGCTTTCTTGAACTTGAGAAAATCTTGAGAGCTTGGTGTCTTGATCAAGAAAGTGGATGGAGAAAATGAGAGAGGAAGGCCTCCTTTTATAGTGAACTAGGGAACAATCCTCTAGAGGGGCCACCTTGGAGAATTAAATCCCAATTAGGTCATAACCTTTAGAAAATATACCTATATTAAATTCAATTGAAGGATTTACCATTTTGAAACCCGAAATGGCTGACCTAGAGGCGGGAAAACAAATATCCTGAAAGCCCGATACCTAGAAATCAAGGATTTTGAAGATTTGAAGGGGACAAAATCAAGGTTGGGACTGACTTGGTCAGGTTCGAGCTTGATCTTGACCTAGTTAGGTTTGACCTTGAATCTGACCCTGGTCCCAGATCTAGTCAGAATTAGGACAGAAGGTCCCGGGGATGCCCGGAGACCTAGAAATGATACCAGAATAGGATAGAATGCCAGGGATAAGCATAAAATCCTATGATGACTATGATGAAGGCTAGGAGGACCTATTTCTAAGTCCTACCTATAAAATAGAGCCATGAAAGAGGGAAATTCCAGATAATCCTTAAGATCCTAGCCCTAATTTCACCTAGAATGAAGCAGAAAAGAAGTGGAAAGCGAGAAGAAAGCCAGATCAATTCACGACATCCGATATGACCCCAAACCACTTACTCAGAGGGCTAAACACTCTTAACATGGAATTTCTTCCATTTTAAGATGATACACAGATATTTTTCAGTGGGCTTGCAAGTATTCTATTAGAGAAAATATTGAGAAGGTAAGTTTCAATTGTGGTGGCTTTTGCAAACTAGATTTGGTTATGAATTTCTTAATGGTTTTTTTTAACTAGTTTGTTAGAATTTTACATTTTTTGATTCAATTTTCCTCAACTTGTATCTTATTATTTCAATTTGTCATGTTCTCTTTCCTCTGCACTTTTACAAGATAATATTGAACGTGAAAGAAAAATAAGTGAGAACCCCGAGGCAATGGATGAGGATGATAGTGATGAGGTAGCTGAAATAAAGGGTGCTCATTTTGAGGAGTCAATGAAATATGTCTGAAGAAGTGTCAGTCATGCTGATATTCAAAAGTATCAAGCCTTTGCACAAACACTACAACAATCTTGAGGCTTTGGTTCTGAATTTCAATTTCTTGGTACTTCTGCTCATGCTTCGGATTTATTTTCTACAACAGATAATAAAGATGATGATGAATTATACAGTTAGGAAAATTGGTACACAATTTTCATCTTAATGAAGTGACAAATGTGTTTGTTCTAGCAAGAACCTTCCGCTGACAAATAGCCAATGCTATTCAATTTGGCTCCAGCGTTTTCTTGTATGAGTTCTATCTGTTCATATGTTTGAAACTTTATTTAGTTTATCAGCCTTTTAGCCAAGGACTTACTAAATTTTATGTCTTTAGAGAAATATTAATTATGGCAAGGAAATGTAGCTATGGAAACTTTTTCTCAAGTGGTAGATAATGCTACGAAAACCTTGCTTTTTAATAAAAAAATCCTGCTAGAAAATATTCTATACTAAATCAATTCTACAACAAAGAATGTCTAGTTCAATTAATTCTGACTGGTGATCTATGAATTGGTAGAGCTTCCTCTTAGACACCTAGAACTCTTCAAATATATTGGTGTGAAGCCCCCAAAGGGTATTTTTCTCTATGGGCCTCCTAGTTTTGGGAAAACTTTAATTGCTAGGGCAGTGGCAAATGAAACCAGTGCCTTCTTTTTCTGTATCAATGGACTTGAGATCATGTCAAAGTTGGTTGGAGAAAGTGAAAGCAATCTCCAGAAGGATTTTGAGGAGTCTGAGAAGAATGCCCCATCAATTATATTTATTGATGAGATATTACAGAGATTTGTCAGTGGGCTCTAGCAATCCATCTACTATGCTCTACGTGAAACTATGGGTTTTTTCATTTTGTTTGAACTATTTGAGAGATAGGCTCTGATTGGTGATTCATAATTGGTTTGCATGTTTGCAGTGTGGAAGCAGTGTTGGGGATGCTGGTGGTGTTGTGGACAGAGTGCTTAACCAGTTGTTGACAAAGATGGATGGTATGACAACCAAGAAAATAGTTTTCATTATACCTAATGGCATTGGCCTGTTATACCCAAGGATTCAATGGAGCTAATATTACAGAGATTTGTCATCGGGCTTGCAAGTATGCTATTAGAGAAAATATTGAGAAGGTGAGTTTCAATTGCGGTGGCTTTTGTAAACTAGATTTGGTTATGAATTTCTTAATGGTTTTTTTTGAACTGGTTTATTACAATTTTACATTTTTTGATTCAATTTTCCTCAACTTGTATCTTATTATTTCAATTTGTCATGTTCTCTTTCCTTTGCACTTTTACAGGATATTGAACATGAAAGAAAAAGAAGTGAGAACCCTAAGGAAATGGATGAGGATGATAGTGATGAGGTAGCTAAAATAAAGGCTGCTCATTTTGAGGAGTCAATGAAATATGCCCTAAAAGTGTCAGTGATGTATTTGTTGCTGTTGCTACCTCAGATGTATTTGCTAAGATGATTTCCCCCACCAAGATGATGTGCATCCATTTTATGGAGATCTGCTAAATGTTTTATATGATAAATATCACTACAAGTTGGCCCTTTGCCAGATCAATATTGCTCGCAATCTCATTGCCAAAGTGGCCAAAGACTATGTTAAGTTGATAAAATATGAGGATTCTCTTTACCACTACAAATATCTTTGAAGGTTGCTACACGTGAATGGATATGTACCATTGTTAAGAGAATTGGACTGAGTTTGGCTTACCTCAAATAGGTGAGGCAACATATGGTTATGTTCTTTTTTCTATCTATGTAGTTTTCATTACCTATCATTCCTTGGGATATCTTGCAAGGGTTCTATAAATTGATGGTCTATATTTTTTGGGTGTCTTGTATGGGCCTATGAACTTTTTTATCTTGTCTTTTTTTTCAATCCTACAACTAGATTTTGATATGTGGATTGCTTGTAAGGAACTTTGATACCGCCATTTTAGTAGTTCTTAATATGATAGTTTTCTATGAAGTCCCCAGTCTAGGCTTTATTTGTACATTTTTTATCTCAATATTAAAAGAATTAATTTAGTTAAATAAGCTTTATGTCCCAAACACAATGACAACTAGGATGTGAATTTAACCTTTCTGACAACTAAAGAGTCAAAAAAGGTAATAGATGGTTCAATATAACCTACAACTTTGTCCATGTAAGAGTTGAACTCTAAAATTTATGGTATGAAGACCTGCAACTTGCAGCTAAGAATATGATACTGAATAATTATGCCTTATTTTAAAAATTTAGGAAAACTTAACCATGTCTGTAGCGATTACTTAAAAAAAAAGTATACTTGATTGATGACTCAATATTTGTAACCTCTCAGAAAATTTTCCTTTCCACTTCAATATCTTTCCTTGATAATTCTTGATCTCCTTAGAACCACTAGAAAAAAAACAATGACAACATAACTTGCTACTTTAGAAAATTGCATCAATACTTAACTTAAATATTACAGTCATGAAGGGTGTAACAAAATCTGATATGCTAATAGACAAACTCATTTTGCACAAAATGGCATTAAGCATGGATTTTGGTTTACATGTGGTACATCAATTACTTCATCGAAGACATTAGCTATTACATTTATAATTGTTTATTTTGGTTCCATAGCACTAGCATATACACAAAAAGAATCTGTATTAAAAAAAACATGGACACTACATATATATAAAAATAACCTGTTAAAAAAAAAGAGGCCACTGAGGACAATTACATAGGTCTCCAAAAACTACATTACCCAACTCTTTCTCTCAAGCCAAAGACTCAGTGTGTTCAATTACCCAGACTAGCAGTCAATTCTATGTTGAGTATATCTATCAGGCCCTCCTACAGTTTGAACAAATTAAGAATAGAAGATAGGAACTGATTTAACACTTCACCTACTAAAAAACACAAACCAATGAAATAATCCACATTAGGCCAAGAGAGGTTGCACATTCAATATGAGAATACTTACACAAAATGAAGCCAAATCATGCTAGACAATGACAATGAGAAGTTGACTATTGGCCCTTCTAGTTTTTTATTTGATAGTTTCCTGACAGTGACACATTCAAAATGCACTTATGAGCAAAGACCTAGAACGAATGAAATTGATTAAATAATGAAGGTATGTTAGTTTGAGCTTCACTTGGTTTTGAGAATACTTTAATATTCTCTACTTAACAAGGCCAACCACGTGAAGGTGGAAGGTCATCTAGCCTCACCCCCCCTCCCCCTAACATCAATCTAAATTCCCCATTAACACATAACAATATTTATTAACATGACATATAATTCAATATTAATACACAACATTCATAGATAATTACTTAAAACAATGTTCATGGAGTTATTATGATATTTTTATTGATATTTTTGTCACAATTTGATGTTCCAGATAGGGGAAAAGCACCTGCAATGACAGAGGCAATAGCTGTAGATAGAGATGATGATATCCCAGAAATCCCTAATATAATAAATATGGTGAAGAAAAAACTAAAAAGAGTCAATGCAGAAATTATTACTATTTTGCATGATGCTACTACCAGCCTAACCATGATGTCCATTACCAGGTAATTGAGTAAGAAAAAAATCCTGTAACAAGAACAAATACATATTTTAGTTCACGACATAAAAGAGTATAAAATATAAACCATTATTGAAATTTTGTTACAACTAAAGATTGATTATTGCTTACCTCAAAATGACATGCTTGTGCCATCAATTCATCTATCCTCTTCAGCATCTCCTCGATTGGATTTACATCTTCCAAAATAGTAATAATTTCTGCATTACTCTTTTTCTTCACCGTATTTATTATATTAGGGATTTGGGATATCCTCATATGTATCTAAAGCTATTGCCTCTATTGTTGCAAGTGCTTTTCCCCTATCTGATACTTATCTTTAGGTGTCCACACTCATTATGTTGCTTGTTGCCAGTGGGTTATAGTCAGTGATTGGGACAGCCCTGTATTGGCACCAGTCATGTAGTACAAGCACTAGAATTGAGTTTTTTGGCATGGCTGGGAAATTTTTCTATATCAACATGCAATAGATTTTTTTGCCCAAACTCTATCGCATGTTGATATAAAAAAATTTCCTAGCCCATGCCAAAAAACTCAATTCTAGTGCTTGTACTGAGACCTTAAATTATTGAGCTTCTCTTTGTTTCAAGAATAGTTTGGGTGGCTGCAAGAAGTTGGGTGCCAATTTTTTGCAAAAAGTGGAAGTGTTTTTCCTATTTTTCAAAATTTATCTGAATTGATCTCAAAATTTGAGGCACTTAGAGATTGAATCTCGGAAAAATTCACTAATAGAAATTGTAGTACTTGGAGTCTACTTTTCAAATATATAATTTATTTTAATACCCACATGGTATAAATTATATTTTGATAGGCATATTTGAAAACCACTTTTTCAAAATGCCTGTTTCAGGACCATACCACATCTGTGTATGGCCACCATATTTTGACACAAATAAATGAATTTTTTTAAATCCTTTTTAGGGAAGATACCTAAGACATAGAATATTGAAAATAGGGCCAAGCACGTGAAGGTGGAAGCTCATCTGGCCATACAATAAAATCACGTGCTTGGCCGTGGACATCATACAAGCTCATCTGGTTTCATAGGCATCCTTCACGTGAAAGTAAAATTATACCTTGGACTTCTCTACTTAATAGGGCCAAGCACGTGAAGGTGGAAGCTCATCTGGCCCCTCCTAGGAGCCTCTTATGACCCTTTACAACATTTTAAGACCTCTAAGATGTATTCTTAGGGACCGTAAATGGTTGTAAAGGGTCATAAGGGGTCCTAGGACACAACAGCTAAGAAACATAATTGTAGGTAGCATGGTCACATTTTTTTGGAGATAACTTAATTGAGTGGTATACCCAGAGGATGGAGAGAAACTTTTGCACCTCTATTTCCAAGTTGTTCTCCATCCTGCAATGTCAACTTGGAATCAGAGGTGCAAAAGTTGCACTCCGTCTGGGTATACAACTCAATTATGTTGTCTAAAAACAAATGTGACCATGATGCATATAATTATGTTTGTCAGCTATTATGAAATCCTCATCACCCTTAGCTGCCATCCTAAGCCCTTCTTCCCTCTCCAGTTCTTCAAGCCTCTGCAAGATATCTGGATCAATAAAGTCTACAACATTGTGTCCATCCATGATCTCAAGAATATCATCTTCTTTCCACTCTTCATTTGCCAAAATATACCACTTCTTCAAGCTTGTAGAGTAGTCTCTAGTGGTTGCAAATCAATCTTATTAAAAACTACAATAAGAGGCTTAGTAAGTCTAATTTAATTTGTCCATGGACTGAGACCTTAAATTATTGAGCTTCTCTTTGTTTCAAGAATAGTTTAATTAACATTCTCTACTTAACAGGGCCAACCACGTGAAGGTGGAAGCTCATCTGGCCCGTCCTAGGAGCCTCTTATGACCCTTTATGATATTTTAAGACCTCTAAGATGTATTCTTAGAGGTTGTAAATGGTCGTAAAGGGTCATAAGGGGTCCTGGGACACAACAGCTAAGAAACATAATTTTAGGCATCATGGTCATATTTTTTTGGAGACAACATAATTGAGTGGTATACCCAGATGATGAAGAGAAATTTCTGCTCCTCTGGTTCCAAGTTAACACTACGGGATCCCAAGACCATAGATAAGGAATAAATTTAGAGAGAAAAGGAGGGCCATAATGACAAAAATAATACAGGACAAACCTCAAGTTAAATGAGGCAATTGCAAACATTTTAATAGAATTTTATTATTAAATAATGACATTTTCATAGAGGGGGCTTAGAACACTAGTATATGCAAATTTCATTATTTAATAATAAAAATGTATTAAAATGTTTGTAGTTTCCTCATTTAACTTGAGGTTCATCCTGTATTATTTTGGTCATTATGGCCCTCCTCCACTCTCTAAATTTATTCATTATCTATGGTCTTTGGATCCCGCACTGTCAACTTGGAATCGGAGGAGCAGAAGTTGCTCTCCATCATCTAGGTATACAACTCAATTACGTTGTCTCCAAAAAATTGTGACCATGATGCCTACAATTATGTTTGTTAGCTATTGTGAAATCTTTTGCAGTCTGGCCTTTGTTGCCTTTGATGTGTCCTGCAACCTATGAAAATTTTGAAATATGTTACATGATATAGATATAAAGATCACTAATTAGTGTATTATTACATTCTACTAGTATTTAAATTCATGCCACCTACTCTTTTACTTCTTTCATAGTTTGAGTAAAATCCTCCACATGTCCACTCTTCATCTGTTTGTGGATGGTAAGCTGAGCTAAATGATAGGTTAGTTCCAAGTTATTTCCATAAGGTTTTCCAAAAATGGCTCATGAACTTACTATCCCTATCTGATACAATGCTTAGTGGGAGTCCATGTATCCTGAAAACCTCCTTAAAGAAAAGATGTGCATTGTAACTAGCATCATGGGTAGTTCTACATGGAATAAAATGGCTCATTTTATAAAATCTGTCTACCACCACATAGACATTTCAGAAGAATATGAATGAATAAATGTTTTGAGAAATATTTGAATTTAATTTTGACAATAACATGAGGAGTGATATATTTCAAACTTCAATGGGGCTTCATACCATGTAGTGTTCGTATATTATGTTCAATGTGTTATTTACGCTTGTATTGGTGGGAAAACTCTTGAAAATGTGCAAAAGAGATTGCATTCAACCATGTTGTTTACATGACACATGTAGTTTACCTCCAGCCTAAATCAGCGTTGCATAGAAATCTATGAATGGTGCATGGTATGAAGCCTCACTCAAGCTTGAAAATGATAGTCAATCCATAGTCAATGTCTATTTAAACTTTACGATGATACTTATATGATGGCTTAAGTAAATTGTTCTTACCTTGAGACTAGTACACCATGGGATTAGAGGATGGTTGTTATAATAGCAACTATGTGTCTGTGGGATACTTTTATATTTTGTATTAAATGATGATACATATGTGTTTCTTCCTTTTACAATAGTTTATATTCTAATACTTATAGCCTATGATTCTGATACCTTGTATTCAACAGATGTTGGAAAGCCCATCTCATCTTCCCCCATCTCATCATCCTCGTCACCCTTAGCTGCCATCCAAAGCCCTTCTTCCCTCTCCATTTCTTCAAGCCTCTACAAGATATCTAGATCAATAAAGTCTGTGACATTATGTCCATCCATGATCTCAGGAATATCATCTTCTTTCCACTCTTCTTGCCTCTCTTTCCCATCTCCCAGCTTGGGCATTACAACATGAATCCTATTTTCCACAACTACTGATGGATCCTTAGGTGTAGTTGAAATTACCAAATGGCCTTCAAAGGTCAAGGAACAAATGGAATAACCAAGAAAACACTATACGTTAAATCACGTGATTGATAGCAGATTGGGGCTCACCTGAACCATAAACATGAAGAATTATTCTAAAAAAATATGTAGACCATATATATGCGCACTTGAGGCAAACAGAAGTTACATCACATCCATATTAAAATATTAGTTACAATATGAAAATACTAAACAAACTAATTCCTGAGTTCATCTCTACATTTGGTCGCAACAAAGATATGTGATTACAATACAAAGAAGGCATCATAAAAATATAATTTCAGAATTTTCCCTAGCCTGACATGTTTTGCACTCAAATCCTTCATCGTGGATAAGTGGCGATAGGCGGATAGATGCAGATGAGTTGTCATCGACCCAACTAAAGTATCCAGAGCCATTATTTCCCTGTGATGCCCAATCTACATTAGTTCTTATAATATAATGAATAGTATTTACATTAGAAACATTAAATATATACACATTAGCAACCTATTTTCTATTTGGGTAGCACCAAAATTATCATCCAGGGTTGCTCTATGCCCATGAAGTCTTCAACACACACTTCCCACCACCACATTGACACTTTGGCACATTGACAAGAGCCATCGAGCCTATATCAATAATGCATCGCACCATCATTACTATAATTATTATTTTTATATGGAATACACCAAGGAGTACCATTAGAAATATTAACCATTTACAATAATGAAAAGTAAACATAAATCAAATAGCTCATTTTTTAATCAACATGTGTAGTCTCTGTGTATATGAAAAATGAAAGAAAGATCAAGCTGAAATAAAATAGTGAACAAAATAGTATTCCACATAGAGTGAATGAAATATACCATCAAAAGAAGGTGACAAAATCCTATCATGAAGTACAGACATAGGAAATAAAAAAGGGACAAAAGACAAGAAATAAGAAAAATCATTACGACTATAGAAAAATCATTTATACTATAATAAAAAAAAGAAACACCCTTTGTCAACAATTTTCAAAATCATTAGGACTATAGAAAAATAATTAAGACTATACAAAATCAAATTTTAGAAATGGATGGTTCTTATGCTTTTCCATTACAACAATTGAGCATTCATCATTTGGTATTGTGTATTCCATTTAAGTATGTCAACAATGTTCAAGAAATAAGAAAAATCATTAGGACTATAGAAAAATCAAGTTCTAGAAATGGACGGTTTTGATATTGCTTTTCCATTACAACAATTGAGCATTCATCATTTGAAATTGTGTACTCCATTTAAGTATGTCAACAATGTTCAAGAAATAAGAAAAATCATTAGGACTATAGAAAAATCAAGTTCTAAAAATGGATGGTTCTGATATTGCTTTTCCATTACAACAATTGAGCATTCATCATTCAGTACTTCTTGGTGTATTCCATTTAAGTTTCTTGTTGAAACCTCAAGTTGAGTTGGCCTATTTAGGGTGATAGTAGAGGGTTGTCACTATTATTAATTGGTGTAAAAGGAGGACTTCCTGTTTGTTATAGCACTTTATATAAATAATCACTATTTGGATAATGTCTAGTCTAATGAAAAATAGTGTATACAAGGTATCCAAGCACACTAGCATGAGTTACATGAGTTATGTGCATCTCACTAGTTATAGATGGGCAACTATGACACACTAGTATCTGTGAACTCCTATTAATCTACAAACTCTCATGTTAAACAACTACAAAATAAATTCAACATAGTTCTATTAACACAACCAGAGTTAAAATTAAATTATCTAAAACAAATAGTGCCTTAGAGGGATAGAGGAACACTTTGCTAAAGAAGTTTGAATATTGTTTGTGAAAATGCCTCCAAGGAATGTAGGTACTACCAGGGAGATCTAGGAGTTGAAGGAGAAGATCACAAGGTTGCAGGAATCTTACAATGCACTTTTGGCCAGGCTTGAAGCACTGGAATCCAATCAAAGAAAAGAAGAAAATGAAGGTGTTGATAGTGAAGAAGAGGAAGAAACCCATAAGGAAGCGAAAGGAGATGAAGAAGAGGAAAAAATAGATCCTAAAGAGCAGAGGACAATCAGGATATTCAAGGCTATGAAGATTGAGTAGAGGTGAGGGGAGATATCCCTATGTATGATGGAAGTCTGAAAGAAGAAGAGCTTTTTGACTGGATTGCATCAATGGTTGCATACTTTGAAGGTGAAGAGGTACTGGAAGATCAAAGGGTCAGATTGGCAAAAAAAAAAGTCAAAGGGCATGCACTCCTATGGTGGGATCATGAGGAGGAAGACAGAAGGAGAAGGGGTAAGCCAAAGATTGTCTCTTGAGACAGGATGATAGCAAAATTAAAAGGCAACTTTCTTCCTAAAGAATTTGATGTACAAATGCATAAAAGAATGCAAAGTTTAAAATAAAGAGATTTAGTTATTAAAGCATATATAGATGAATTCTATAAACAAATCATAAGGTCAGGATTGGAAGAAGATGAAGTTGTTAAGGTTGCTAGATATTTAGGTGGTTTAAGATTTAACATCCAAGATGAATTTGTGGCTTCTAACCCCAGAAGTGTGAAGGAATGTTACTAGTTGGCCTTTAGAATATAGGAGAAATTGAAGAGGAAAAGTGAAAGACATAATAGCGGCAATAGAGGAGGTTATTCGATGAGGGGAAGAAGAGGAAGGACAAATCAGATTTGGGAAGAAAAGGGCAAAGGATTGAATAGGACAATGTTGCACAGTCCTAAAAATGTAGACATTTTGGATTTGAGCTATGTTCAAATAGGTAAAGTCAAGTGTCTTATTAAAGGGAAGCCAGTAAACAACCATGTTCAAATGTGGACATCCAGCGGGTAGAAAGAACCAACTATCAAGGCACCATATTCCTAAAGTATAGGTTCTGACTCAGACATCCAATGCCAGGACTAATTCTTGGGACAAGAATCCTTTCAAAGGTGGTGAACATGGTGTAGGGGCACCTAGAACATCCAAAGACTACCAGGAGTCCATAATGACAACCATACACCTAATGGCATCTAAAGACATCAATTGGAATGTATTTGCACCTATAATGGCCTATAAGGTCATTCCATGCAATGCAAATGGAAAATATGTAATAAGTCTTAAAAGGCCTAATAGGCCTTAGGACCAAAATAAGAGCCTAGGATGGTATTTGGTGTTACAAGTTTATATTAATTTAGATTTAATTTCAATAATGCTTAATAAGTTCATTTGGGTCACATTTCAAAGTCTTAAGGCTTCATTAGCTTTAAAAGTTTCAAAAACTCCAAATTTGTAATGTTGCAAATTCAAAAATTTGAAATGAAACGGTTATTATGAAATGGACGGAATTGGATTTTGTTATGTTTTAGTGAAAACTAATCCATCCAACCGATTGGGATTGGTTGGGGTAGTTTCTAGGAGTCCATCAAATATGCCACAGTTTCATCGTACGATAGAAGAGGCCTAGTGTATGGACTATACTAAGTTTTTGATAAATAAACTTATTTGAAATGCAATTTCCTTGAGTTCTTAGAGTGATTTTGGATTCATTTTTTCATTGTCTTACATTTCAATGCATTTGGAATAGTTAGATATTGATCCTAGACCACATGACCATTCCTTTGATAGTTTTGTGAGTTTCCAATTGAATATGGTCATTCCATGACCTATGACCAATGTAACACATGGCATGAATAAGTATTAATAGGTACTATAGTTCCCTAATTCATTAATGTAATGAGAAGGAAGAATGTTTGGGTGATCACCATAATTTATAGAGGAAACTTAATGAATTTTCTTGGTATGCTACAACAATAGCTTGGTCTAAAGGAGGAACATAGATTATGATTTGGATCATCTTATAATGATCATCTAATGGTGAAACAAATGCCTATTGGACCTATAAGTTATCGGAGATAGGAGATTTAAGAAACCCTTGGATTAAGGGTTTAGAAGTGCTAAATTTTGGGATTTTGGGGTTCTCGGTGGACCGAGCCCTATTCCTTTGAGGTTTGTTCATTTTTAGACATTATTAAAGACTAATGAAGGTTTGGAGTCTTGGAAGTGTAAGGAGTCTATGGTTTCTTTGTTATTTGGGGTCTTTTTAAGCACTTTTGAAGCCATAGTGTGTAGACAGTCACACCTGGTCTAAAAGAGTCCATAGAAAGCTAACTATAGAAAGCAGACTACCCTAGTTTTATGTAAAAAATGGTCTATAGATGACTATCACATGATTTGTTTCAGATTTCTCCACAAAATGATCTCAGACCGGTCGCAATTGAAAGCTATGACTCTAGGTAGACTTCCTATGGAGTTAGATTTGACATTCCAATCCACACGAAGTCGGCAGAAAATAAATACCAGTAAAAAAAAATTTAACAACACAGTTTTCTCAATCTTGTTTTCTATATTTCCTCTTCCAACCTTACAATCATTAACCTAACACTAGTACATTTACAGTTTAACATGATGCAGTGATTCAAAAATTTAAGGTTTTGCAAGTTCATCTCTGCAAGTTCATCTCTGAATCAAATGTATATAAACAATGATCAAAAACATGCCAACAAATACCAAATACATGATGCCCTAGCACATTTCTCATGGTCCCTAAGTAGGTAACCAATAAAATAGTGCCAGACAAATGCAGAGTAAGGAAATCCTTACAGGCAGTTTTCCTTTTAAACCAAATCATAGTGGCAACCCTCACAGGCAGGCAGTTTTCCTTTTACTCTCACCAAATAACAGTTCAAACAATCACAGGCTCCAGCTCCTTCATGCTCTCCAAATTAAAACCAAACAATGAAATGAGATACAAAATCTTTTTTCTTTTTAAAGTTATGCTCGTGTTGGTCAAAATTTTGACCTACATTGTATTGGTTGAAATTTTGACTAACACAGGCATGGATTAAAAAAAAAAAGGAAGTTTTCCTTCTATAATCCAACCAACCTAAACCTTTTTAATTGATGGTCAAAAATTTTGGTAGAAAAATGAGGTCAAATGTAGTAGTGAATGACTTTTGGGAAAAACTCGTATGACTTTCTGAGACTACAGGATGACTTTTGACTCCAAAAATGATTTTTGCTTCAGATTTGCAATTTTTTAGTTTTTCAATTTTAGTTTGTTTGCAATGTTTTCTATCTAGATTTGAAATTCTATGTGATAGTTCATCGAGGGATTGTTCATTTTCAATAACCAAGTAGATAACAAGCACACAAAATAGAAAGCAAGTGAAGCAAGGAATCATCTTAAAACAATGGACAAGGGAAAAAGAAACCTTGCACATGAACAATCAGTAGTGACTTATTGTGCTAATCCCTAGGAATGCTACTTGCGTATGTTCTCAAAAGTTTTTCAATAATGCACATATTCCTAGAAAATGAAAAATCTGGCCTCGCTAGGGTTTTTAGTAATGGTCTGACTCTACAAATTTTGTGATCTCAAGATGATGAACAATAATCTAGGCACACTCAGGTTTTGACACAATCTGAAAATTTAATCAATCAGGAGCTGCTAGGGAGATCTGATAGCCCAACAAGAGACCACACTTGTGGAGATTTCTTCCACAAAGACATTTATATAGCGGTTGTTGCTACCACTATGAAAATGGCTATTACCACTTGAGGTTCCATCCACGTGGTTGACCCAATAAAGGGAATGTCCACTATGGTTAACCCTCTCTAAAGGTGACTCACAAAATATACCAATGGGGACTTGGTCCGAATTCAAAGATCCGAGTTTCTGATACTACCCAAAAAGGTAGTAGAGCATAGTCCTCTAGCCTTTTCACTTTTACCCAAACATAGTAGATAGATTCTTTGACACACTAAGACTGAAATTACCTCACCAAGGCTTGTGATGTCAACAATTATGTCTACCGAGATCTCTAAGTGGGACCAAGAGAGAACGTATCGATCAAAGTTGAGGACCAAACCAAGTAGAACGTGAGATAATCACAGTATCCTCCCTACCTACAAGGGGATTTGTCGTCAACAAGAGCTTCACATGCAAAACAAGTGAATGAAGCCCACTATCTCAAGATCATTTGCAAATAGTGTTCATAGGTCCTATTTACTATGTGTAACAGATATGTAAAAATAAAATCTATGTTCATTTTATAGCCCAAAACTAAAGTGTGAATTATGAAAGCTGGAAAGGCACACAAGCTTAACATGGGAGAGTTCATTTTATATTATAAAATGAAGTGTTATCAGATGCAAAAGAATACCTGAGTTCCTTCACAACGTGCTTAGTAGATTTTTACCTGATGTTTAGCTATGTTGAGCAATCTCGCGAGCAAAGAGATCAGAAATAACATATTTCAATCATTAGGGTTAGCTGTCAAAATCTGAAATCAAATCTAAAATGACTATTTTTTGAATTCTATTATGAAAAATGAAATTCTAGCACCAAAACTCATACAACAGTGGACTGCTGCTCGTATGACAATTCAAGCATGAAATGACAATGGGTCAACACGCACATTACTTTTCAAAAACTCGTACAACAATCTACATATAGTTGGCATGACACTTCAGATTGCCATCTATTATACAATAGACAGGGGGTCCTGGTACGACAATATGTCAAATGTTGTATGAAAAATGTATAGATAGAAAGTAAAAATTGCAGTTTTGAAAGAAAAATGGTAGAAAATCAATCAGAAAGAAATGGAAACCTATTTCAGGTCCCCACGGTGGGCACCAAAAATGTGTGTGTGAAAATTGTACCTAGCTGCGGACACAATACTTCAGTAAAACATTAGAGGTTAGCAAAATCAAAATGTACAAATAAATGAAACTAAGCTAACCTGATGATTTACTACCTTCTAGTAGGTGCGAGTATGGTATTCTCAAATTCTGACTGAGATCAGTGACAATGCAACACCTAAATGAAGAATTTAAATGATTGAAAGATGGATGTAGGATGAATGCAGGTTAATCTATATTTTTGTATTTTATGTCCAATAAGAATGAAAAACTATATGAAACTAGTCTAGAATGTATGAAATTGATATGTAGATTATTCTAACAATGATATGCTATGATATGAAAATGGATGCAAAGCTATGAAAAACAATGAATGATCTCACAAATCCCCTGTCGCAAGTGCTTGATTCTTTAGATGCAATTTCGCCAGAGTAATTGTGCAAATTCAAGAGATATATTATCAAGAGCTGAGCCTTGATTTTATAGAAATCCAGAGCTTGAGGATACATTGAGAAAAGCCATAAATCACTCTTGATGAACTCAGGTTGATTTTTGAGTTATCAATAAATCAAGAACAATTAACTCACAAAAATCATGCAAAAGTAGTGTTTAACTCAAAATAGAGTTTTAGGTCAATTTACAAGTCACAATCACGTGTTGAGTTTAAATTTAAAATTGGCTATTGATTTCTAGTTGACTACTTTTCTGATTGTGCACGATAATATTAAGAATTAATTTAAAAATAAAGTGATTTATTCTCAACTTAACAAATTTTAAATTTAAAAATAACTGATTTATGGGTTTAATCAATTATTAAATTAAAATTTATTCCAAACTATATTATTAAATTTGACAATTTGTTTTAATCAATTAAATAAGAATTCAACTGATTATTTTTAGCAAATTTGATTTATTGTCAAAATAAAATAATATTAATAGAATTAAATCTAATTAAATGATTAAGTGGCAGAATTAAACTTAACTAATTAAATATTCAAAATATTCAATTAATCAAATTTAGGATAAATGAGATTTATCACCAAATAATCGTTAATTAAAGATAATTAAGATAAATAGGAATATTAAGACAAAATCAATTAGGGTTTTGATAACTTCATGTGCAGATATGCCTTAGGTTAGGACTTTGATGTCGATTTCATTCGATTTGATGATGTAGGAGGTCAATGAACCTATAGCCCATTTTTGGGGTATTACACTCATATTATCTTTTCCAAATCTTCCAATCCAATCTAAATCATCTTCCCCTCCAATCCCCTTCTATCTAATCCACTCATCAATAAATCACAAAATCTATTAAAAAAAAAGAGGATATCCCACATTAGTCAAATCAAGTGCAATCAATACTAATCCAGTCAATCCAATCTTGTAATCTTGTACATCACTGTTTAATCAACCCATCATCTTCACCCAAATTAGTTGATAATCCATTGATCCCAATTTTAATCAAATCATCATCATGTGATGTATCCTTCCCAATCCTTTGGATGTGCATTGTTCTTATCGTTAACTTTTCCATCCTTAATCAATCGATCCATCAATTAGTTTTCAAATTAACTAGGGGCAAAATTTTGGTTTGCATTTGGTTTGGTGTGCATGCTTGCTTGTTTCTTGTTTGTATTATCATTTTTTTAATTTATCATGGTCTTTGCATCCTATTGTCACAATGGCATACTGATCCTCCATATCATGGTTTCATAGGCATCTGGTTGCATTTGACACCTTTTTATCATGTACTTGACACATTGTCATCTTGGTTCCTCATACCTTGGTGCATATTTTCAAATACAATATCAAACTGAGGTTGCTCACACCATTGCAACATGACTTTATCTATTCTTCCTTCATCATCCATAAGCTTTTCCCCTTCCTTCCATACCCTTATCCATTTAGAGAGAACACCCGTGTTCTCCACACCCACATGTCCTCTCAATGGGGCATACAAATCCCTTCTCGTCATCCTTCCTCATCCTTCTGTGATCGAGGAATCATGCTACTAGTCTTATGCCTTTTATCCACTATGTTTTAATCTTGTTTGATCTAACATCACATTGTGATGCTACATCAAAGAGGGGCAAAATGTAGACACCAAAAATTGTCCTAACAATTACCCTTATCCTAGCCAATTAAATACATATTTATTATTTACTTTAGTCTTATTCTACGTTAATTAAATAAATTCACATTTATATAATTACACTCATCTTTATCCCTTATCCTTGATTAAATAAATTTACATTTATTTAATTTTAACCTTTTATGCTATCCTTGATTAAATAAATTTATATTTATTTAATCTAATTTCCCCTCATCCTAATCCTCCATTTAATTAATTAAATGACCTAGTTTACTTAATTAATTCCCTTTTAACCCGCTTAGAATTAAATATTATATTTAATTCTATTCGAGCACATGGCTCCTAACTTTAACCCTCACCTAACCTCACTTCCCTAACCTAACCCATCCTTCTAACCCAAGCCAACCCACTTTCCCACTAATTAATCCTAATCTTCCACCTAATCAATAGCTAATCATTTGCACAACCTTAATCTAAGGATTAAGGAATCCTAACCCAAACCCAAGTCAAATGTGACTCTTACACACCCTTACACACTTGTCTCCCACATGTCATTGACATGGCACTTTCCAAACCTTGGTTCTCTCCTTCTCCTCCATCTTTTGACCCATGATATTGACATGTCATTTTACAAAGTTTCTCACACGTGTGTGAGAAACCTTGGTTCTCTCATCCTCTTACATCCCTTGACCTTTGTCATTGAGCCATCATGTTTTGAAGTTTCTCACACATGTGAGAAAATTTGGCCCTCTTACACCTTCTTACACTTTGTCATGGACATGTCACTTTCAAAGTTTTCTCACTCATGTGTAAGAATATTTCCCCCTTTGAATGGTCAAAACCTAATCCACATGTCATTTACATGGCATCTACTTGGCCCCCACCTCATGGCCACCTCATTAATCCTATGCAATCTTGACCCTTCATCCAACTTTCAATCTCAACCGTCCATGTCCTTTAAATTCCTATAAATTGAGAGCTTTTATCCTCCTTCCATAAACATTTTTCATGCATCGTCATGCTGTAAGATTTGTGAGCAACCACACACACTCAACAACAACAATAAACATATTTTCTTAATCTTATATTGGGATGTTTTCATTTGTTTTATGTTGAGTAGAATAAACTTGTTGTTTAGTGTTATTCATCATATTTACATGTTTATTTCTCCCTTTTTTATGAGGTTTGCATGAATATGTAGGAATGAACTTAGTTTTAGTTTATTTATTTATGTCATTTTTGTGCAATACACCAATATGACCAATTTAGTTGCAGTTAAAACTTTTTAGAGGCAATTTACCTTTATACTTTACTTTTCCTCTCGGTAATCTCCTTGCCAATATTGCTTCCATTTCTTCTTGTTCTTTTTCCTCGGATAGTATACTGTCATAGTCACTCCCACCTAACTATAGTGAATGTCTCTTTTGCTTCTTGAATTACCAATGGTTAGAGATTATTTGAAAGTTGTTTCTATCTTTGGTAAACTATTATCAAACTTACTAAGGTCAGATGTAGTCAGCTTACCGACCAAAGCATCAAGAGTAACAACATTACCAAGTATGGATCTCAATTCCTGAATAGCAGAGAATCAAATAAAATTTTTAGGTAAGAGAGCTCTAAGAATTTTTATTACAAAATCTTCTCCATTTATAGTTCCACCAACACCTTTGATAGCACTTACCACTTCCTTGATCCTGAAACTGTATTGTGCAATTTTTTCACCTTCTTCCATTCTCATCTCATCAAATTTTCCTATGAGACTATCAAACTTTGTGCTTTGTACATGTAGATATCCTCCATAAAAAAGTGTAAGTTTATCCCACATTTATTTCACTATAGGGTAGTCCTTTATGTCATTAAATTCAGCATCGATCAGGGAAGAAGCAATCTCAATAATTACTAAGTTGTTTTACATCTTATCTCTCATCTGATCAACTATTATAGGTCTAGTAGGTGATGAAGTGTAGTCATTTTCCAAATAGTAGAGTACAAAATATCCAATTCTAGATAGATGTAACTTCATCTTTCTTTTCCATGTAAGGAAATTTTTCTTGTTCAACTTCGATACTTCTCTCCTATAAATATTCAGATCTTTAGCTTAAGTCTTTTAAAATTTTACCTCTAAGCACCAAATACTCTGATACCAATTGGTGGATAATTGAGAGGGGGAGTGAATTAGTTATAGAATCAGTTATCTTAGGTCCCTTAACAATTTTCAACCTTAAAACCTTTTCAGTAACTAATCTTAATCATCATATTTAATCATTCAACCGATCACAATACTATGCATCAGAGAATCATAAAATAACATGCAAAACATTCAATCACACATTAACACTGGTATTTAATGTGGAAATCAAATTTGGGTAAAAAATACTATGAAAATTATCACCCACAAAATAATTCACTCTTCTAAAGTGAGCTCAGGTAAAAGCCAATCCTATTAAAGATTACAAAACACATTTGCTAAATATGGCCCTGTTAGGGTATTTTCACCAAAGATTAGCTAGATCTGTCACCCTATAATGAGTGGCCTTATTAGATGACTTAGAACATTTGTTAGAATTCCACCTTACAAAGGCTTTAGAAATAGGACTGTTAAATCCACTTAGTTAAGAGATTTTCTGCTACAATAGTTAGAAAGTAACAATAAAATGACCTAATAAAATATGCAACTACCTTTTCCTGTTGAGATCTCCTTTATTCTCATTTGTCTTCTTGAAACTCTTCCTTTCTGACTAATCAACACTTACTCTTTATCTCATCACTTTCATTTACTTGACTCACACTTTTCTTCAACTCTTTTTTGCTTGGTGTACCCTTTTGTACTAATTTGGTTCTATGCACTGGCAATTACAAAATAAATAATTCATCATCAGCATCATAAATATGATCATCTTGATCATCCTTTATTAGACATTTTTTTCCTTTTTCCTCTTAATCTCATCCATTCAATCAAATCTCTATTCATATTTAATGTATCTATAGCTTAGTAAAATATTTAATGAATCTTGTCAAATGTATCTTCACCTTGGAACTTGAAATTTTCTTGGATCTCAAACCAATCATTAAATCTTAACCATTTATTTGTACCTAATATTTTAGATCTATTGATTTCATTAGATGACTTTTCTCCTTCCTTAGAATCTTCTAGATCAATCCAAATCTTCACTTGATGTGATCGTTTAATTGATTTTGTGGTTAAACAAAAACATTCATCTGCTTGATTAAGTCTATCTTTTTGGTTATCAACTTCTCGGTTAACTATATCTGACCAATATCTTTACTTACTGATAATGATTGCTAGCTCACTAGAACACATTGATTACTTCTCTTTTCCTTTCACAACTTCAATCCATGATTACTGACCAACATAACTGACTTGTGCATCATTCTAACACTTCATAAAATCATGTAAAACAATCAAATCAATGTTACGTTGTCAAAGACTTATTCAACAATTTCCCATGTAAGCTCTCATACTTAGCATCACTTCTTCAATTCATCCTTTGTCTTTACCAAACATTTCTTTACTCAACATCTTATATTTCAAATTGATATGTCAACTTGAAATTAGTAAGTCAATAGGCTTGACATCAATGAAAACATAACAAATCATCTAATTCTTCTACATACCTTTCATTGCTCGGTATCAATATCAATTGGGGTCACAACAAACTCAGTTAGGGTAACAAGTACTACTCCAGCTCAAGTGCACTTAACTATGGAGTTTCCTCCATGGTTAAACCCACTCTTCTTGCAACCCCATTTGAAAAAACTTCACCAAGTGTTGTGCCTTATGAACCATTAATTAGAAATCCCCTTAAGCTCATCAATTGATAAGTACGAGATATTTTCCACAACAAGTCAAATTGTGATATTGCTCTCAGGATTCAACAATGTAGTTTTTTTTAGTCAAACTTCCTTGTTCTCAGCTTATGATTGGTACACAACTGGTTGATCATAAACCTATCATATCTTTGATTTCATCTTTAGTTATTTGGTAGGGCCTATCAAGCCAAATATGGTCATCATGTATTTTTCTCAATACAATTTTGATTAATTCTTCATTAATTATAATAAAATATTCACTCCATGTGTCCAATCCTTTGTGCTCTAGGTCAGAGATTCTTTCCACTTCATCTCTTGAAAGAGAATCTTTTATATTTCCTAACTCATCATTTTCATACTCATAAAGTTATAGTTCAATATACTTATAAACATCTTCATCATAGATATCCCTACTAGGAAATATTAAAAATACACCATTTGATGAAACCCTAGATTATTCTCTCATAAAATTTTTAAGTTTTTGGAAGAGATTAATCATAAAAATTTACAAGACTTATGGGATCTATGAGAAAAATACTTTCTTCACAATTAATGATCAGTTCCAAATCTTTCTTCACACTTCAAAATCCCCCAATTCATATAATTAAATATGTTAACCAAAAATCCATTGCATTCACCTATAAATGTACTTAGGTTTTCTTCCAAAAACCATAAAATCAATCAAAAATATGTCAAAAACATTGTGTCTATCTACATAGTGAGTTTTCCTTATTCTACAATCCACACAATATTTTCTACTTCTAATTTTATTGATATCTTTGTTTCATTATCCTATAAAATATTTTGTGTTATGATGACAATGTACCACTTTGTTTGGTAGGGGAAAAGGACCTTCTTTTTAGGTCCCCCTAATCCAAAGCATCTTGAATTATTTTTCAAAGATGACCTTTTCATTGAATCTAGGTGTAGCTACACTATCAAGTATTGTTTCTTTCCTTCTCGATATCTTGTTCATTTCTTTTCTCACTTATTTTATGTTGATCTTCTTTATAGGCTTATTTTGACTCGTTGATGAATCATGATTATGGTTCCTATTTATTCAATTTTTTATACTATGTCCATTATGATTGCAATTAAAACATTTAGTGTCCCTTTCCCTTAATTTTCTTGTAGCCACCCTTGATTTACATTGATTAGTTTTCTATCCAAATTCATTTCATAGTTGACAATGTCCATAAAAGGGTACTATGTTCCTTCCATTCATTTAACTTCTATAATTACTAGCCTTGTGACCAATTTTTTTTCAAGTAAAGAATTAAGTTTTCTTATTTATCTTACTTTTGCATTCTAAAGCCTTATATCCAAACTTAATACAAAAAAAAATAATAGCCATTTAAATATTTGTACCTTCAAGAACATTTGGTTTTCTGATTGGATCTTTTCTTGTCGAGTTCTTTAGATACCAGATTTTCTTTCTTTGTTTTGTGAATTTATTTCTCTATTCTATTTCAAATTAATTTTGTTTGTCCTTTCCTTTAGTGATTTAAATTGAACATTCACCAGTCTCAAAACCTATTCCTCCTTTATCTTTCAAGGTTATTTGAGCTACCATAATCTGATCCATCTTTTGAGAACTCTTCTTGATTTTTTTCCTAATTTCAAATTTACGACATCATGTTCAAGATTTTAAAAGATTTATGCCTTTTGTTTTATTATTCCATTTAGGTATTCTTCAACCTTCTTTGTTTCCTCAACTCTTAGTCTTAGATCCAAAATTGATTCATTTTCTTTCTTTAACTCCTTTCTAACTTTCCTATGTCTTTATTTAAACTTTTTGATTTCATCTCTCAATTTTTTATGCCTTCATCTACTTCTTTTTTGTTTTCTTTTAGATTCTTGTTTTCACTTTCCATGTTCTCAAGATCATCAAGAATGGTTAGTAATTATCCATCAATAATATTTTCATTACTGTTCTCTATAGAAGTCTTCTTTTTCAACCTTCCATACCTCCCTTGGGAAGTTAAGCTAAAATAAGGACCAATCTTTGATACCAATTGTTCAATAAACACAATACTAAGAGGGGGGTGAATAAATATTTTCTCAAATGTTTAGATTTAATTTACTTATTGCATCATTCATCAATCATTCATTTCAAAAAATTAGAAAATAAATGAACACAGTGGAACACTAGATTTTTATCATGGAATACTCAAATGGGAAAACCCACGAAGAGGGTTATCTCTCAATATTGTATAACTAGTTATATACTATTACAATGCTCACTATACGATAAACTGCCAAAGGGCTCATTTGCCAAAGAAAGAGATAATCTCACTTCTTGAAGAGATTGAAAAAATTAAAAGCTACATATGTATCTAATGTATGCTGAAATCAATTTTCATGTAGCATAGAATTGAAATACTTGACCAATCATTTCTTGTTTGCACAACCTTCCCTAGAAAAACAAGTTCAAAGACTTATATCTTATTTTTCTATACTTTCTTACATATTTCTCATATTTCCTTCAACACATCCATAGGCATATATGTGGATTCAAATACTTATTTCATGCTAACTAGACACACTAGAACCAAGTAATCAACTAAGATAAATCATCACACATTTCATTCAAAATATTTTTTGAGTTAGTTTCCATATGTTGGCAAATTTTTTTATCAAAAATATATCTACCTGATTTTACATGCTTACACTTGAGGGAATCCATGAAGAAGGAGATCTCAAGAAGTGGCTTATAGCTTCCTATACATGACGTGCAAGAACCATGTAGATATTATGAATCATGGTTCTCAAATGAACCTTCAAGAAAGACCCTTGCAAGATGCACCATAGAATGGAAGATTCAAATGATAATGCAAGATCTAAGCTAAAATGATATGCAAGAATGCAAGAAAAGTAGATCTAAGCTAGATGGATTAAGCTAGATGCAAGAAATAAAATGAAAATGATGATGTAATGTATCAATATGAAAGATCTAAGAATGACATAGCTCCAAGATTCCAAGATGTTAAGATGCTAAGACTCCAAGAACCTGCAATAAGATTTCAAGATCTCAAGAAGCTAAAAATGCTATGAAGATGGGATGATGCAAGAGATGGGATAATGCAAGAGATGGGATCTAAAAGTGAGGAGAGAGTCTCCTTTTAAATGGATTCAAAAATGAATGGATAGTCAAGATTAAGAGGCAAAAAGAAATGAGCAATGGTGGAGATTAAATCTTGGTTGATCCATGTGCTCAAGAATCTAAAGAGGAAAAATCAATGGACATGATTAAGAGGAAAAATAATGAGTAGTTGAGATAAAGAGGCAAAATCCTCTTTCAAAAGTCAAAATATTCCATCTCATTAGAAAGTGTACACTTTTCTTTTTATTTTTAATTAATTATTTATTATTTTTAGCAAAGTGGTTTCCATTATTTAATTAAAAAGGGGCTTTTATTTATTTGAAATAGGACAAGTTCTTTTAATTAAATGTGTCTTAGGATAAAGTGATTTTATTATTTAATTAAAAGGTTTTTTGATTAATTAAAAGAAAACATGTTCTCTTAATATAATAAATCTTAGTATAAAGTGATGTTTTTATTTAATTAAAAGGGAGCATGTTCTCTTAATTGAATAAAGCTTGAGATAAAGTGGTCAAACTTTAGGATATCATCAAATAAATGATAAAATGATGATTTGATCAATAAATAAGAGATTAAATATATATATATGCAAAATTGATTAAGCACAAGATTTAGTCTAGTATTTAAATTGTTTAATGTTAGAGTGAGGTTCAAAGTTTACTAGACTATTTTTGAGTGATTACATTTTCCCCTCTTTGACTAATGTGTGAGCAATCTGGGAACACATTGAGTCAAAGAATTATGATGTCAAGGTAACTAATAGAGATCTAACTCTGAACTTGATCGAGTGAAGTACAGATAAATAACTAATCCCGAACTTGATTGAATGAGAATTAGAAAAGTTAACAAGATAAAAGATTTGACTCTAAACTTGATCCAATGAAGCACAAAAAGGAAACTAATACCAAACTTGATCGAATGAGAACTAGAAATGATCAAAAGATTCCAATGTATAGTTGAAGAGAAATTGAACACAGAAATAGAGATTGAAAGACAAGACAATAAGATAGCTGAATCAATTTGCATCTTTGAAAGATAGGTTATTCCTTCCCCCTTGGGATTGAAATTGAAATGAGATGGAGGAGATGCAAAAATGAGATAGATTTGATCAAATTGAGATATGATAAGGTTCAAGATGATTGATAAGCGCATAAGACCAAGTTTGACCACCAAGTGATGAAACTTTTTCCCCAATTTGAATAAGGTTGACTAAAAAGGTATAGCATTAGCATTAGGTCAAAGCAAGAGATTATGAAGAAAAATATGATCAATTTTTTTCCTCAAAGGATGTAAAAGATAAACCTCAAAATAATAACAAAATGATCTTGAATTTCAGTTTTGATCCCAAAAATGAATCAAGAATGATAAAAAAGGATGACCAAAGTTGTTTGATAATGATGAAGGAGACCCTCTCCTAAGTCATATTCAAACTAGAATGGATCCTAAAAATGCAAACTACTATGAAGATGTAAAGTGCAACTTGCAAGAGCCAATAAATATGTCCTTGTTTTTATCATTGAGCCTTATTAAGGGACTTCACAAGATCATACAACCATCACTAGTGCAAGCGAATCTACAAAGATATGAATATGGTCTATATCAGATATAATGTAAGAAACATATATAAGAACTGAGGCATAAGATACAAGATGACCTGAACATGGTTTCTAAATTAATGTTGCAAGTAACCATAAGCATCAAGGCATAAGAGTCCAAGATGACTTGAATGGTTGTTGCATAAGAAAACACAATGTAATAGTCAAGGAGATAACTCCAACCTCACATAAGTGTCTGAATAAAAAAGGTCAAGGTATGTGTGGTGTTCTAATCGTGATGGAGACTCTTATCACAGACACCAAATTTATTTGACAACTTAAGATCATTGGAATCACACCATAGGCAAAAATCAAAGAAAACATGCTACATACCCCTAGTCCTCTAGTCGTAACATCATGGAGAAACCAAGGAGGGAACATCAATGAAAATCCTCAATAATAGACAACATACAAAGAAAATATCATTAATCATAACTTGGTCATTTTAATTTAAGCACAATGTCAAAAAGATAAAGATAATCACTGACTCTCTAGGACTCATGCCTGTAGGTGAGAATATCAAACAATCCTAGACTGCAGACAAAGCATCAACTCAAGGTAACATATACAATAAGTGTTGAGAAACACTCAATGTCAAAGAAAGTGTTGAGAAACACTGTTTGGGTTAGTGTTGAGAAACACAGATGTGAGTTACTAAGAAAATTCCATCGCACAACAAAGGAGAATATAGTTCATGCCCCCTAGCCCTAGAAAAAGATTAATTCCAGACCAAGGAGATTGGAGATGGAATTCAAAAGGGTTTAGAGTGCAAAGAAACATGCTGGTAGATATAAGCGCATGGGTCTCAAGTAGCACCTATTTCTATATTTTACCAAGATAATGATTTTTTTAGTACATTATATGATTTTTATGATTTTTTAAAGGTTATATATGATTTTTTTTAGAATTTTTTTCAGGAACATTTTTCAATTTTGAATTTTGTAGAGATTACCAGTTATCAAGAAAGATCACATTGGTTTTCCCCCAATATTTAGCAAGGTATAGGACATGATGGATGAATTAGAAAGTTTATGGAGGATGTGGAAAGATAATGAGGGAGAAAAAAGATAATGCAACCCTTAGAGACAATCTCCTCAAGAGTACCCAAGATAGGGAAAGAAAAAATATAGAAATGTAAGCTCATGAATATATATATGTATATATATATATGTGTGTGTGTGTGTGTGTGTGTGTGTGTGTATATATATATATATATATATATATATATATATATATATATATATATATATATATATATATATATATATATATATATATATATATATATATATATATACACACACATATATATATACATATATACATATATACATATATACATATATATATACACATATATATACACATATATATATACATATATCTATACATATATATATGTATATATATATATGTATATATATATATATATATATATATATATATATATATGTATGTATCTATATGTATATGTATATGTATATGTCTATGTATATGTATATGTCATATGTATAAGTATATGTATATATGTGTGTGTGTGTGTGTGTGTGTAGGATCATGGTATGCCAAAAAGTGGCGATGTGAAAAAGAAGTCCCGATTTAAAAACTCTTTGAAAAACAACTATATCTTTCAAATAGTATAACATTTTTTTAAATCTAAAATATACATCACATTCTATTCTTCACCTACTACAATAATAATAATAATTCATTCAATTTGATGAAGTTTAAAGTAAGTTAAGGTGGTCAAACATGAGAGTTTTTATATTCAGGAAAATTTGTAGCAAAAAAATCATAATTAATTATTTAATTTGAAAAAAATACAAAAAAAATACATCACATCCATACATGAGTCTACTACTTTCATCTAGAATATTATAAAAAAATATTATCATTTGATTTTGTTTACTGTGGTCATACATACACCTACTTGTTATCTTTCTAGTCCTGATTGATAGACTTATTGAAAATAGCTATAATTTTCAATCTGTATAACATTTTTGAAATCCAAAGCATGTGTCACATTCTATGATTTTCCTACCACAAGAAAAATAAAAAAAGTGTTCAATTTGATAATTTTAGACTAAGTTAACGTGGTCAAAACATGAGATTTTTTGTATTCTGAAAAAGTTGTAGAAGAAAAATCATAACTAATTATTACTTGAAAAAAAATTACAAAAAATATGTGTCACATC
>BSBK01013992.1:0-12500 GCA_027943335.1 Chamaecyparis obtusa
TATGTATGTATATGTGTATGTATGTGTGTGTGTGTGTGTGTGTATGTATGTATACACACACATATGTATGTATGTATGCATGCATGCATGTATGTATGCATGCATGCATGTATGTATGTATATGAAGATAGATAAATAGAGATGTGCATACTTTTACATATGTAGATACAAATATGCATACCTTGTTTTTTCAATTTGAACTTAAATATACATAGATATATTCACTGTTACAAATAATAAACATACATAGAGACACAAGTGTGTGTGTGTGTGTGTGTGTGTGTGTGTGTTGCCAAGTTTGGACTTGCCCTATTATGTGTGTAGGAAAGCATTAAGGGGATTAAAATCATTAGTAAATTAGAACCAACTTCTCACCAACAATTTGTGGATGACATGATTCTATATGAGAAGGTGGAAATAGAAGAGGCTAGTAATTTCGAGAATATATTAGTAGGATATTTATAGGCTTTGGGAAATCTTATTAATAGAGATAAGTCAGAGATCTTTTTCTTAAATACAAAAGCTAACCTAGAAACTAAAATTTTAAATATCCTAGGATTTAAGAAAGGAGAATTCCCTAGTAAGTTCTTATGCCTCCCATTAGATAAGGGGAGGAAACCTTTGAGTTTGTGGAAAGATGTTTTTTCTAAGGTAGAGAAATGAGTGGAATATTGGAAAGGGAAATGGCTCTCAACAGCTGGGAGAGTAACAATGTTGAGATCTATCCTTTTTGATATCCCTATTTATTAGATGTCTTGCTTTAATATTTCAATAGATATTAGGAAGAAACTATCTAAGAAATTGAGAATGTTCTTTTGGCAAGGATCAATAGAAGAAAAAAAATAGGATGGCTCTAGTAGCCTAGGATAAGATGTGCAGATCTAAAGAGGATGGGGGGTTAATCTTAAAATACTGGGAGAACAAAATGTAGCCTTAGGAGTGAAAATGGTGTGGAAGATGATTAGGGAACTAGAATCAAAATGGGTTAAAATTGTTAGGTACAAATATTTGGATGTAAATGACCCGCTTAGCATTCTATGCCATGAGTCCCCTCTTAGTGATTCAAGATTGTGGAATTTTATGAAGGAATGCAGACCTCTTATCAGAGATAAGGTTTCATGGAGTATTGGGGATGATAGACAAGCTCTTTTCTGGGAGGATTCTTGGGGTAAATGCCTAATTTTGAAAACCCTTTTAGGAGATCATATATCTATAGACTACCTTAAGGAGAGGGCACGGGTATTTACGTTAAAGAATATATGGTCATCCCAAGTGGAAATATGGCTCTAGGATGGAGATGAGAGATAGGTAGGAACCCTATTTTACCAACAAATTTCAAAGATAGGTAGATGGAAATCTTGGAATATAGGATAATAATAATAAAAAGTTAAGTTTTGATTATTGAATCATATGAACAGTGGTAAGTTTTATCTTGAGGCATTGAACTAATAGATTCTATTGTTATGGATAAAAGGAAACCATTCTAAATCCTACGCATGTAGATTTCTATGAATAGAATCTAAGGAAGCACGTTGTGTAATTTGTAATAAAAACTAAGTCATCTTGCTACATACCCATAGATTGCAAGAAGGTTGAATTTGATGCATGTTATCTAAATGACCGCTAAAACTTAAAAAAATAAATCCCTCATTTACTACGCCGAACTAGATTGAAAAGATCAACAATTGACACAAAGAATTAACAATTCTACAATTAACATAAAAATTAATGTCATTACGCATACCAATTTCCTATACAGCATAGCGGATCCTCCCTTTTTATTATGCAAGTCTAAGTAACAATAAAAATGGGGAAAATAAAGAGTCCAACACATATAGCCAAAGAAAGAGCAATCAACATGATAAGAAAATAGGAAGACTTGTGTATGATTGTAGTTTTAGTGGACTTAGACATGTGAAAAAAAACAACAAGATGCACCCCAAAAAATCTCAACATCCATGCAAGAAGGTTTAAATAGAAAACAATATTATCTAATTAAGAAGATAACGACCCAAAATTGCATGGAACAAAAACCCCAATCACTATTTTCATTGTAAGTAATAAATAGAGAAAAGAATCGGGTAAAGCACAATAAATTGTCACACTTTTATAAAGAAAAAGCCTAACAAAATTAAAGTTGTTCAACTTCAATACTATAAAAATGACATTTATGTTTGGAATTTGAAGATGATGTAAACTAATTAAATGTGTTAAAATGGATGAAGTTTATGATTAATATTTTTAATTATTTTTTTGAATAATAATTGATATGTTTTTTTAATTTTTAGAGACGATTTTTCAATTGCTGAAAAATGCTAAAAATTAGGGGTCTAGTTCCCACCAAAAAATTATATGTAAATAAATATTTTTTCTCCTAATTTAAAAATATGTTATAGATGCCATATTTAGCTAGTGCATGAAGAAATAAAAATTTGTTTGTAACCTATATTTTCTCTTTTATAACAATTCAAATTCCAACTCAAATGAAATCAACAATTTTAATCTCCCACCATATTTTTCATAAAAAATTCTATCCCAATCAAAAAAAGAAATATATATTCTTGAAGAGGACTCTCTCCTCTAGTGCACCATTTGTTTTTGAATTTATTTAATATGATTTACTATTTTTTTCTTTATTTCAATATATATCTCCTTGACTGTTAAAATACCTACTTGCAATATTTTTTAATTACAATAGACTATGTCTAATTAAAACACTATAAAATATCTATGAGGATATTCTTGACTTTGACCTCTACAAATGGGTATTTTTGTATTTTAAAAAAATATCATTAAAAAGATTAGGAGTTATTGAAACGTCACTTTTCTGAAATAGTTTTATTTCTATGGTAATTAGACCCAAAGTGGTATAAAACATGCATTTAATAGACATTTCCAATTGGAAAAGTTAAAGCATTTATATAACTTAGCTAGAATGAATCTAACTAGACCATATGTTTGACCAAAATTAATTTTTAGTTAGAAATACTAAAAGTCAGTTGTGCTGATAAGTTAGTGTTAGAGTGATAAAGTGTTTGCTTATTAATTAAATCATGTTGATTTAATTACTAAGTCACTTATTAGCTCTTTCTACTTAAGCTAAACTTTAGGCATATAATAATTAATTGTTTTATTAATTATTATCATGCAATCTAGGTTTGTTCACCCTTTTAAGGTTTTGATCTCCTTTTATAAGGATTGATCTCTCTTGTAATCTTATTGAGAAATATTCATTTTATTGAATTACAACTTTTATTTTTGCACATCAAGAATGTCTCCTCTTTCACGGATCCATGTGTTTAGGCCTCTCTACCTTCTTGCTTCTCTCTCTTTTTGTGACAGGTATTTGTATGTAGGTTTTCTTGAGATATGTGGGTTGTTAACTCATCAACATCAATATGGTATTAGAGCTTTAGATCTGTTTGCCCCTGTCCTCTTCCTGAGCGATTTGGTTGTGTTCGTCAAATCTAAATTTTCAGAGCATTTTCTATTGAATCTTGGGGGACCTCTCCTTCTAGTCATCTTGGCTTCAAACTAACCTCACGGTTGTATTCAGAACATCCAAAAATCCCTAGATCCATATAAATTTTGTCCATTTTGGACAAAGTTGGAATCTGTGGCAAAAAAAATTGTAATTAGCCCCAGCACAAATCCCAAGGCAGTCACTAGTATTTTGGAGCATTTTTTGCTCAAACAGACCTTAGTGTTGAGCTCACAATGGCCAAAAACCCCCAAATCCATATAAGGCACATCTGATTCAAACTTCATTACATTCTGAGGCAATTTTTTTACATATGAGTGTCATACAACCCTGGCACGCATCTTGATGCAAGTACAGAAATTTTGATTTTTTTTTTTCTAACAATGGCCACTTGACCACCAAATTTAAGCCCCTAATAGATGCACCCTCAACCCCTGGTCATATGGTGACCAAGGTCCCAGTTTTTTTAGCCCCAAGGGCCTTTTTGCAACAACAGTCATACGACCGTCAATTTTAATGTCACAAAGTGCTGGCGTCAACACCCCTTGACACCATTTTTGGGCCCTTCAGCATACCTATGGTTTTTTTCTCATAACTTGAGTATACGGTGTTGAAATCAAGAAAACAAGATATCACCGAAAAGTTGGTTCTGAGCTCTATCCAGATCTGGAGGTTTTAATTTCTTATTTTTCTTTTTTTATAGTGTTTTTTACTGTCAAAGATAGATATTCATTTTTGTACTCCAAGAGCTCTATCTTGCACATCCAGACTCTATTTTAGGCAAACAATATATCATTGGAAATCTTGTTCTGATACCTTTCTAGTGCTATGAGTCATTTTTCCATATTCTTCTCCAAGTATATTTTATTCATTTTTTTGCATTTTTACAATCTGGTAGATATCTTAGATGTTACAGGTCATGGGATCTCTTTCCTTTGAGGGATGGCTCATCTTAGGTTGTTCTTTTGTTTCAGCAGCCTTCTCTCTTCTTTGAGTAGTGTATACTTCACTTTTGTAGCATTCTTTTATGCACACGCATTGAGATAAAGTGTCATTCTATTGCATGTATGGGATCTTGCACATGTTCGTGCTTTATGTACTTGCACTCCATTATAAAGTGTCAGGGGGTTTGATGTTTTCCTTTGTTTGTCATCTACTTTTGTCATATGAGCATTCCTCCAACAACATTAGCCTCAGGTATCTCTATTTGTATTTGTACTCTCTCCGCACCCTCGATGTTCCTGGTATCATGCAGTTCATATTGGATGTACTTTTTAGTGTACCTATCATACTCCCTTGTCAGCATTATGGAGGGTTTCTACTGTTGGTTCTATTTCTTCCTTGGTTTGATAGTGTGAGCTATGTATTTAGTATTTGATTCTACGTACTAGGCAGATGCAGTGGTTGGGTACCTATGCATTCCGGTGAGATGGATCATTTACCATATGGACACTCTTTCTTTCCTATTTTTGGATGCACTCTTCCAGCTTTGATTGATCAGCTCTACAAAATTTTGGTTTTTTTATTCCATATGTATTTTTTAATTTAGGTGTTTTCCTTTGCTTGCCTCTTGATTTGAGTAGTGTCATTTGAGGGCCCACTCGTGCAGATTACAGTATTCTATATCTTTGACTTTAGTTGTTTGCCTTTGTTTGCCTCCCGATTCAAATAGTGTCATTTGAGGGCACTCATGCAGATTACAGTCTTCTCTACCTAGTCATATTTCAGTGGAGGATCTTCATATCATCAATTACTTCTTGACAGAGTTTTCAGCTTCTTTCTTTAGTACATGTTCATCCTTGTTCTTATTTTCTAGAACATTCCTAGTTTTGGAGACTTCTTCAATCCTTCAGACTAGTCTTTGTCTCTTTTTGGAGTTGAGTTTTTCCCATGTGATTTTCTCTATTTCTCCACTTAATAGAGACTTTATTTTGTACTTGGGTACCTGATCAGGCCTTTTGTTGTCAGGACCCATTTGCTTTTAGTAGTTCTTTCTAGGTTTTTAGCTTCTCCCAAAGTTTATCTTAAGGCATGGTATTAGAGTAATAAAGTGTTTTCTTATTAACTAAATCATGTTTGATTTAATTACTAAGTCACTTATTATCTCTTTCTACTTAAGCTAAATTTTAGGCATATAATAATTAATTTTTTTATTAATTATTATCATGCAACCTAGGTTTTTTCACCCTTTTTATGGTTTTTATCTCCTTTTATAAGGATTGATCTCTCTTGTAATCTTATTGAGAAACATGCATTTTATTGAATTGTAACTTTTATTTTTACACATCAAGAATGTCTCCTCTTTCATGGATCCATGTGTTCAAGCCTCTCTAGCTTCTTGCTTCTCTCTCTTTCTGTGATAGGTGTTTGTATGTAGGTGTTCCTAGGATTTGTGCGTTGTTTACTCATCAAATCCAATAGTTTTCCTAAAAGGTGACGACCCAAAATTGCATGGAACAAAAACCCCAATCACAATTTGCATCATAAGTCTATTAAATAGAGAAAAGAGGCACAATATGTTGGAGTACAATACTAGTGCGAGGGGGGGTGAATCAGCAATATGACAAATTTATATCCTTTTTAAACCTTTTCAACTTTAATAAACTTGAAACAATATGAAACCAAATAGAATGAATAATAGAGTAAGTAAAACACACACAAAGAATATGACACAATAATTTGTCCTGAGAGGAAACCCTCCGAGGAACAAAACCACTTGAATTACTTTATTGGCTTATGTGAAATATTTCTTTTATAATGCCTCACTAGCTATATGTATGTCTCACTGATAATGTTATCTCACTGATAGTCTTTTTCAAAATACCTCACTAGAAAAGAAATGTGCCTCACTGGAAATGTCTCTCATTGACATTGTGTCTCACTGACAATATGCCTTACTAGTTGTATCACAATCTCAAAAATAATTGATATGATATGCAAAGTTTAATCTCTGTTTCTTTTTAATACATATTCTGGTCTCTCATCACCTGAGACTCATAATCAAAAGTTATGTACAAAGAATGTTTTTCAATATTTAATACAATACTTCATTAAGCATATCACTTTCTTTTTAAACTCAATGATGGATTATACAAAATTAGTGCATTCTCATTCTTTTAAAAATATAATAGTTGCTTCTCAAAATTGTGCACAAATATCACTACATATGGATATTTTCAAAACCCAGTAATATCACACTCTTTTTCTTTGTACATCAAGAAAATTTTCCAAATGATACATATATAATGTTTCTTGGAAAGCAACTGAACCCAACCTGCCATGGAACTGAATATAGAAACTTGTCAAAATGCAAGGTAACTTGTCTTTCCACAAACCAATAACAAATCCTTAACAAAGACTAGTTTAAGAAATAACTCGAGCATGTGAGAACTCCAACACAAAAACCAGCTAGGATTAGATAGAGGAACCCTTCTTCATTACTAAACCCTTAACAAAACCCTTATCCCTGATATCTCACTAAATAAAAACACAACAGGTTTTAATCATTTTAGATAAAAAATAGTATTCATAGAATTCATATTAACAAAGAAACTTAGCTAGAGAAAACTTCTAGCACAACTTCTAAGAAGGGTTTACCCAAAACCAAAACTCTGAAAATAAAAACTACTGGTATGACAATTAAATCACAAAAATACATGAAACTTGTATGATTTTTTAACAAAACAATTACAAATATTATTACCGCAAAAATATAGAAGAGTATAAAAGTAAAAACAATAAAGCAAACCCTTAATGAATGACTAAAAATAAGAGCACATGTTTTACAAGAATAAGTGGAAAAAGAAAAGAAAACATCTAGTAATGGAATCATAATATCTTGTATAATTTGCACTTCAATCTCTTTCTCAATCTTTTCACAATCCTTTCAAGAGTCTCCACCAACCAAAAAGTAGTTCTCATTGTTCATGTTCTAACTGTTTGTCACTATCTCTACCGTGATACACAGTTTGTACCCTAGCTTGACTTGGGTTGTGCCCTAGCTCAATGAGCTAAGGGCTTAAAGAATAAAATCATTCACTTTACAAAAATGTCGATAACAAAAGGAATTCCATACTTTAATCAATCAAACATATGACATAATGACATATGCCTGACTTATGTCATTTACACTTTAATACTGTATCACCATACCAAGTGTATTGTCAACCAAAGGCATTACCTTTGTGTATAAATTTTATGCCTTGGGTATAATTCAAAGATGTCATGATATATCTTATTTTTGATCTAAAAAGTATGGTCACTTCTATAAACCCTTATATCCAAGAGATCCAATGAATTTGGAGTCTTAGAAAGTGGCTTATAGCTTCCTATCCATAGCATGCAAGAATCGTGTAGATAAAGATGGTAGCTCTCAAATGAACCCAATAAGCAAGATCCCTACAAGGTGCACTATATAATGGAAGATTCAAGTAGATATCAAGAAATGAGAGTGAAAGTATCCAAGATCTCCATGATGAATGAAAATGCAAAATAATCTAAGATGAGATGCAATATTAAGCTAAGATGAAATGCAAGTGTGTAAAGAAAGTAAATCTAAGCTAACAAGATAAAAGATTACTATCCGTGCTAATTAGACTAGATTAACTAAGCTAAATGAAAGAAAGTAAATAACAAAGCTAAGATAAATGATAATGCAATGCTTCAAGATGTAACATAAGCTCAGATGCAAGAATGAGCCAATATGCAAAGATGTCAAGAAGATTTCAAGAAAATTTCAAAGTACCAAGATTTTTGAGAATGAGGAGAGAGCCTCCTTTTAAAGAAATTAGAAATGAACGAATGATCAAGATTAAGAGGCAAAAGAATTAGCAACAGTGGAGATTAAGTCTTGGTTGATCCATGTGCTCATGTCTTTAAGAGGCAAAAAGCAAAGGCTAAGATTAAGAGGTAAAGCAATGAGTGGTTGAGATAAAGAGGCAAAAGCCTTCTTTAAAAGTCAAAAGATTTCATCTCATTGGAAAGTGCACTTTAAGTGGAGGGATTTTCTTTTTATTTTTATTTTCATTATTATTTTTAATTTTAATTTTTAGAAAAGTGATTTCATATGCACTTAGGATAAAAGGGGTCTTTTATTATTTAATTAAAAGTGAGCATGTTCTTTTAATTAAATAAACATAGAATAAAGTGGTCAAACGTTAGGATATAATCATTTAAATAAACATAGAATAAAGTGGTCAAACTTTAGGATATAATAAAATAAATGATTAATTGATTAAGTAGAATTGATTTGATGCAAAGAATTGGTCTAATAATTTAATTTATTTTTTCATAAAGGGGGCTTATAGTTTAGTACTAGACCAAAATTGGGTGATTACATTAGTCACTCATAGTGACTTATATACTTCAAGGTACCATGAGATGTCTTAGTTACTCATAGTAACTAACTAATTTCAAGGTGCATTTGAAAATAATAAGTTAAATCTTAAAGAATCCAATATCACAAAGATTATACAAGTTCCCTCTCACATTTTATGCTATGTCTCATTGAAGAAAAAATCATAGTGATCATTTCAAAAGTGGCAAACTCTTTTAATTCAAAAATTGATTAGTGTACCTTTCTAGTGTTTGAAATAATACCAACATGCCAGAGGGGTCAACACAATAGTAGGGTGAAATGTGGCAATACCACCAAAGAATAGTCATGCAACAACCACAAATTATACATATGGTACCACATAGAGATAGAAAGAGCTCACGCCATGCATGTTCTGGAAACTACATCAAACATAAAAGATAAATTTGATTTAGGAAAATAAGGAGATAAGACTTAAATCATAGACCAATCATGTAACTGAGATGAAAATTTATATATATTTGGGACAAAGCCAAGGACAAAAATCTCATGGGACAACATGGAACAAAATTAGAAAACAATCAAGAATGTCTTCATTCTTACAGAAAGAAAATGACCCAACACCCAAGAAAGACAAATCGATGAAGTTGCAGATAATTACACAAGACAAATGCTATGGTTTCCAAATTATTACATTAAAATATACATGGTATCACCAAGGAATAGAGAAACAATATACAAACTAAAATTATAGAAAAAAAATGGTTTTGCTACACCAAACAAAATGTAAGGTATTAACATGTGAATGGAAAGATGAACAAAAATTTGACTCTTTCTTGGACTGATACACAACCCTCCAAAATATCTAAGCAAAGTACAAGGGAAACATAACCAAAAATAGATACAAATAAGAGACCAATATCACTAATTTTGTTGTGGGGTACTGGCGTGAATGACATCATTGATAAAGGAATCAATGTATCAAAATGCATGTACATACATATAACTTAAACAAAATTTAAAAGACTCCAAAATGCAAGCACCAACAAACCCAAATGCAAGGCTTAATATGGTTCCTAAGGACTTGACTGATATAAATACAGTAACATTTTCTATTCCTCTTATTGTGTAGGGAAATTGACATGAGAAAGAAACAAAATTACCAAGAAAGGGATTCACATAAGATGCAGAGTTTCAAAAGCATGCATGCCCATAAAATATATACTTGCACATTAAAAATAGTAAGGTTTATTATATAAGGAAACACCTTGAAAATAGTGAAGCCTCAAAAGTATACAAAATCAGTAACGTACCTCAAGCTTGTGAAGAGGAAAGCCAGAGAAAGATAAATGGTTGATTAAACTTCTGATTCATTGCCCAATAAAGTTAAACAACATTCCATTTTCAATACATTGCAAATTTAAATCCCCAATCCAATAGTCCAAAATAGTGAGGGTTATTACATAAGGAAACACCTTGCAAATAGTGAAGCCTCAAAAGTATACAAAATCAATAATGTGCCTCAAGCTTGTGAAGAGGAAAGCCAGAGAAAGATAAATCGTTGATTAAACTTCCAATCCGTTCCCCAGCCAAGTTCAACAACCTTCCAATTTCAATACATTGCAAATTTAAATCCCCAGTCCAATCCTCCAAAACTCTCTAAATACCCTCTTCCAAAAAGGCCCATGCAAAGTTATGCACCCCAAAAATCAAGGATGAATTTTAAGTAATTTAAGTATCAAGTGCATAGTTATCTCTTGCGGTGAAAAAAAACTTTCCCATTTGGTTTATTATATATTTTGTTAATTAAAATTTATCAATTAATATAAGAGATATTTAGTGACATATTACAAGATAAAAGTTAGTAATAACTCAAAGATAATAAATACGATATTACTAAATAATGATCATAAATAATTATTATCATCTTTAAACATAGTGTAAAAAATAATTTAATTTGGTATTAGAATCACATTATTTAAAATATATCTTTAACCAACATTAAATTATATTAGAATAATAATAATATATTAATATTAAATAAAATCTTATTCACATTTTACCTTTAAAGCAATGATGTAACCACAAAGACCAAATAACACAAAAACAACATCAATACAAAGATCAAGGATTCACAAACCAACCTCCAGCAAGTGGAAGGGTATTACACGTACATATATATATATATATATATATATATATATATATATATATATATATATATATATATATATACACACACACACACACACACACATACACACACACACACACACATATATACATACATATATATAGATACACACATATATACATACATACATATAGATAGATATACATACATATATATGTATATGTATATCTATATGTGATGCAGTGGCATCCAAGCTTCTTGTCCAGTTCCTTGTGATTTTCTAGCACTCGACGAAGGAGGTGGATAAGCTCGGTAAAGATAGGCTTTTGCTCGATTATTTGGATAATAGTTCTCGGTCAAAGTTTGTTTTTCTTCACTAATGGAGCTCGGTGATCTTAGTTGTGATTCTCAATTGGAAGTTCTGGTGGATCTCAGTGGATGATGGTCACTCAGTGACTTGGTGTTTATTTTCTCGGTGCTCGATTACCGATGGGGTCTCGGTGTTTATGTCTGTTGCTCAATCGCTGAAGTGGCTCGGTCATTGGAGGACTCAATCACTAAAGGGAGCTTGGTCATTGAAGGAGACTCGAAATATCTAGTGCTCAGTAATGTTTGTAGAGCTCGGTTGGTAATTGTGTTCAGTATATTTCCTGACACTCGATAGTTTGGCTTACCGACGGTTGTTCTTGGAGATTTGGGAGGCCAACTTGGTGCATTTATTATTGGTAGCTGATGTCACATTCTCCTATGTGTATCTAGAGGAAGACATGGATAATTTAATTATTGTAAGGCTATTTTGAGGGCTGACTTGTATGGAATTTAATATTTTTTTGTAGGAGTTAAGGGTTTCATCTAGCCAACTTGTGGCTAATGATTAGTATTTAAGAGGGTGTTTGGGTAGTTTTTTGGGGAGTCAGTCAGATTAGGAGATCTGTAGCAGAGTTAGTAGCTTGTGAGCCTAGGAACAAGAAGATTGCTTGGTGGCTTGTGAGCACAAGTTTAGATCTTTCCTGGAGTGCCTACCAATGTCCTGTTGTGTTGTAAACCTGGACTAGCTAAGAAGTGTGTTAGATCCTACGTGATCTTGTAGAATTGTTTCTTGCTTTGTAATTGGCCATAACCAGGAAGGCCTTACAACCTGACACATTGCATGTAATCAGTTGTTGATGAATAAAGATATCAATTTTCTTTCAGATCTGGCTGTGGTGTTGTGTTATTCCATTGTGTTGGTGTTGGGCTACAAGTTTGGACAATCCTTAATTGGATCCTCCATCCTTGATTGCATCAAGTGGTATCAGAGATGAGTTGGTCTTGTGGAGCTGAGTTCATCTTGTGGAGTGTAGATTGATCTTGTGAGGGTTGATCCTACAAAATTGATCTTGTTGGTGAATAGACCGTATGATTTGAGTTGCAGATCCATGGCATTGAACTTGCAAAATCTTGCCTTAGTTGTTTACAAGGTGGCAGGTTGCGATCTGACTTGCATACAACTTGGAGATTGTCACAAGGTGGTCGGTGTTGGGTTTTGTTGCAGAGGGTTTTCAAAGATATTTGGAGATGCCTCTGAGAAG
>BSBK01013992.1:17500-32500 GCA_027943335.1 Chamaecyparis obtusa
ACATGAATCTTTTCATTGAAAACAACTCTTCCCATGATGAAGATAAGGCCTTAAGAGTCTCTCCTATGCAAGTTCAAAAAAATTCCCATGACTTTGAAAAGTTTGAGCAATGGTTAGGAAAAGAAAACTCTAATCCTGAGGTTATATTCATTATATAAGGTTTAAGGAAGATAATTCATAATGATGAATATGGTGTTAATATCTTGCATAGTATCTCTCATCTCATTGATAACAATGTCAAGCCCATTAGAGATTGTGCACAAGAAATCAATTTTATTCCACCTACTACTAGTGTTGATACCTCTATGCCTATTTCTACCTTCATTCCTAATGTGTCCACCTATGCTCCACCTACCATAACAACTTCCATTTAAAATATCAACCCTACACATGTTACCATTCCTAATCCTATTATTTCCACTCTTCCTTCAAGTGTTCTGTGTGTTTCCTTACCTTCATCAATTCCCACTTACAATAGTATTCCTTTTTCATATTCTAACATTCCTTAAATTCTCATAATGTTCCAAACATTTCAAACATATATCCTACTACTCTTTCTACTAATTCTACTATTAGTAGCTTGGCTCAAACTATGTTTTCCTTACAACAACAAATTGCTTCAATGACTTAATCCAAGTTCGACATCCCTACTTGTGACATTGATAGCCCTTTGTCTTTGGATATCATTTGTGTTGTTATTCTAAAATATATGGAGATTCCTCATCTTGTGACTTATAATGGTCAAGGTGATCCTTTGACCCATATCAAAACCTTTCAAACATTGAGTTGTGATTTCTCTCATGATCATAGGTTCATGGCTAAACTATTTACTAGAATCTTTTGAGATAAAGCTTTGCAATGGTATTGTTATTTGTCTCCTTATTTTATGGACTCCTTTCAAAATATTTCTAATGATTTCATTCACCAATTTCAAATTAATATAGGTCCCAAGATTTCTTTGACTGATTTAATGCTTTGTAAACAAGATGTTGAAGAAAAACTTATTGATCTCATTGGTAGATTCAAGCATTTGCATGCTCAGATTTCTTATCTTGTGTCTGATATTGATGTCCAATGTATTATCATTTCTAATTGACAAAAAGACATTAGAGATAAGGATTTTCTTTTTTAATTCTCTTCTTTTACTCAATTATGGGCAATGCTTCATAATTATCAGCTTTACGTGAGTTAGTTTGAGAGAACTGCTCCAATGGCTCTGGTTGATAAGAGTGATGTTGCGTCCCAAAAATTTAAAAAAAATTAGAAACCATTGAACTCCATCAAGATCAATAATTCATCCAACAATGTTGATGAGAAATTGGCAGACACATCCAAAGGTGTGGCTCCTTTGTCATCTATTTTTAGACCTTCTCATAATTTTACTCATCTTTCTAAATGTTTGCATAATGTGATGTTGAAGTTAATTAATGATAAAGTGTTAACTCTTCCTCCTATTAAACTAATTGACACATCCAAACTATTGGATTAACTTCCAAAATCCCCCTTTCAGATTCATGACATGGTTTAACAGCCTCTTGTATCTTCTATAAGTCTAGTGGTTGTATCGGGCATTAACAGGTTGATCCTTTGGTACAACAACAACAACCACTAGTTGTAACAAGTGGTATCAGAGCTTGGTCATAGGTTCAAATCCGCTCGAGTGACACTGAGGGGGGATCTTTGGACTAACTACCAATGTCCCCCTTCAAGATTTGTGACATGCTTTAACAATCTTTTGTGTTTTCTATAATTCTAGTGGTTGTATCAAGCATTACCAGGTCTATCTTTTGATGATGGAAACCACTAATTGTAACACAAACCACTCCCTAAATCCTTTGATCACAAATTTTTTTTTCAATACCATCATGAACTTGGTCATGATACTAAAATATTTTTCTATTTCATATCTATTATTCAAGAGCTCATTGATTCTATTACTATATATATTGAGTGTGTTAATGATCAAAAATCTGTGACACCTCCCAACCAAAACTTACAAATATAAACCAACAATTTTCCATCTCATTCAACCAGTACCATTGAGCCTACCCAATCTTTGTCCTCTTCTTCCACTCATGTTTTTTACTATGATGATAAGTGTGCTAAAGTTGATAATGTTGTCAACTTAATCGATCAATCCCCACCCAAAACAAACCCAAACCTGAACCTAATCTTTGCATTACCTTTGACCCCAATGATATAATAAAAGAACCTAATGGTCCTCTTTACATTGTGGTAAAGTTTGATTATCTCTATTCTTGTGGGGTCCTTGTTGACCCTACTTGCATGGTGAATGTGATATCTGAAGAACATATTTCCAGTAGATAATTACAATGTAATTTCCATAATATAATCAAAGCTTTCAATGGTTTCACCTTCTCTACCCATCAGTCCATTACATCTCATGTAGAAGTTGGTAGTAAAAATTTAGATGTAACCTTTTTGGAATCCCAACTTTCAATCAATTTCAAGTCAAACTTGGTCTTCCTTGGCTTACTTCCATGAAATTTATAACCTCTCCTATTCATAAGTGTTTTAAGTTTCCCCATAGTGGATAAATCATGATTGTTAATCATAGTATATATCATCCTTCAGTACCTCAAGAGTCTATTAACCTAGATTTATTTTGGCCTTCCATGCCTCAAAAACCTCAATCCCACAAAGACCATCCTTTTAATCATATCAAAAATACAAAATCCTAAAGATTTGTGAGCTTACCAATCCTAAGGGTGTTCCATCTCATTTTCCTAGACCTAGACTTCTTCCCACACCACCTACACCTCCTATATATACTTTAGTTCCACCTCCTATATATTATAAACATTCAACAAACAATATATCTCAACCTAGTGAGGCTCCTTTCATTCTTCCCTCCAAAGAAGAAAAAGACCTGATATTGATTGATCTTGAACCAAACCAAATTTCTAGTAAAACCAAGCGTAACTGTTGTGCTCATGATCATCATCATCAATGTTGTGATAGATATCCTCAACATTCTTCCAAAAATCTTTATTCTCCCAAAACGCCTACTAATATTTTGATCCCCTTTGACCATCCTATACATATCCCAAAGGAGGAAGTTAACTTGAAAAATATGAAATTGAACAAACATGATAATTGTATTTGTATCATAGATTATATTGCAATTAATTTGGATGAAGAATATACTCTTGATGATGATGCTTTTGATGTTCCTAATGCAACTAAAAATGATATTCATTCTAGTGATTTTGATGATATGTATGAGCTTATTGATGTTAATCATGATTTACCAACTATGTTTTTACAATAATTATCTATTAGTCCTAGTGATGAACAAAGAGAGCCATCTTTACAACATGGTCCTTGTCTAGAACTAGTTATTGTTTCATCTACAATCTTGGATGTTGTTCCTATTGTGTGTTTCACACCTTCCCTAAACACTATATACCAAGATGGTGGGTAGGTGATATGCTTGACTAGCTCCTCTTATGTGGTGGATTACGTGTGTTTTCCTATTGTAACGTGCTTCTCCCATAATGTGTTTCTTGATATAGTTTTATTTAGATTTCTTTAGATGACCCTTGTTTCTCCATTGGCACAAGGTGATAAAGGAATCAATTTGTCATGAGATTCCTCTCTTTTTATCTCACTTCTTATATATTCTATTATATGGTATGTCGTGCATGTGCCACTATTTGTAAATGTTCCTTTTGTGTTGTCTGATTGAGAATGACACAAAACACTAGCTACCTATTCTTTTTGGTCTCCATGATGCTGACCCTAAAAGACTCTTCTTTGTAACTCTTACATGACATTCTTCCATTGTGCTTGTAGTTATACTACCTTTTGGGAATGATGACATTTCATTTGGATATGATAACTCATATATTATCATATGATCATACTGACCCTAGAGTTATTATAACCCTTTTGTGATCTCTTTTTTCATGTGTTCATTTCCCTTTATTTGTTCCTTCTTGGGGGTATCTCATAGTGGAAACATTTCTTATGGGTACATGTGTGCTTTGTTAAAGCCATTTCTCCCTATAAGGCATTTGTAATCACTTTAATGTGGGGGCATCTTTGCTTCTTATTTCACATTTTTCAAACACATACACAATGATTCAATGCAACTTCTTGTGGATGGATAAAGAGACAATGTTTTCCTTTTTTTCATCTTTTCATTAGATTCCTTAATGAGGAAAATTCTTTCCTTAAAAACTGATCTTCCTTCCTTTGATCTCTTTGGAGACAATGCTCTCCTTAGGCTTGATCATTTTTACTTGATCCCTTAATGGAAATAATGCTTTCCTTAAGGATTAATCTTCATTTTCCTTGATCCCTATGGAGACAATGTTTTTCTTAGGCCCAATCAACCCTATCGGATCCCTTGACGAAGACAATTCTTTCCTTGAGGATTGGTCCTCTTTTATGGGTTGAGTAGCATAATGCAACTTTCTAGACTTTCAATACCATCTTTTACACTGCTTTCCCTTTGTGTGACCCATAGTAAGGCAATATCTTACTAGGCTAGTGTTCATCTCTCTCTCTCTCTCTCTCTCTCTCTTCCAAGAAATACCTCTTTTATCTTGGTTTTGGACTTGATGAGGACTTGAGTCACTTAGGGGCTTGATGTTTCTTTGTCTCCTTGACCTTGATAAGATTTTTCTTATGAGTTGATCTACTTTACTGTGGGCATGAAATTGTCTCATACTCTTGCTCAAGTGGGTTGATCTACTTTATTGTGGGCATGAAATTGTCTCATACTCTTGCTAAAGTGGGGGCTACATGTACTATCCTAAAAAGTTATCACCTATAATTGGATGCTTTATTAGGACCTATTAGACCCTATTTTGGTGATTTTGAGGTTTGAATGATAGTTATGCTTGATCCAATCAACCTTTCCTTTCTCCCCCCACTTTGTTTCATCTATCTCGACATCCTCTCCTAATTTTGGCTCATTTCCTAGGGTATAAAATGTCATTGGAATTCTATCCCAGGCAATTGGGGCCCAAATTTGGCTTAGGGCTCAATATTAAGGTATTAGCAGGAATCTCGGTTTTGCGATCATCCTAGATCATTTTTGAATCATGAAATTATGAAGTATAAAAAAACCTTATCTCTCCTTATTTTGTATATCATAACTATACTCAAGCATTTTTACAATCAAGCTATTGATATTTTCAAGCAATTGAGAGCAATTGAGCAATTGGATTCAAGATTTAAAGACAAGCATCCAAGACCCAACTTTCCAATTCTTCAAGATCACTCAAGTCAAATGAAATCTTCTCTATTTGATGCAAGTTTCTCTCCCATGATGTCCAAATAGAGAAAATTTCAATCAAGAAAGAAGATCCATCCTTCATCAACCTTCTCTCTCCTTCATTGCAAGCAATTTTCAAGGATATCTACATCCAATATCTAGGAGTGGCATTCATATATCTATGCATTTGTAAGGGTGTCCTTTATTCTACATAACATTCCAAGATCAACTATTTGGATCTCAAGAAAATTCAAGCATCTTCATGGGTATGAACAATTTCTACATTCATCCATGAGGGTTTATGCAAGGTGAATCTATCATTTTCCTTTCTACATACTTCCCTTTACATAATTTCATTTCATTTTCAATTTTGATTCCTAAATAGGGGTTTAACTAAGGAAAACCTCTTTAGCCAACCTTTTCCTCTATTTTTTTGTGTAGGAACATGTTCCAAAGCTCCGGATTGGAATAAAAAAACATTAGACATAGTCAAAAATCCTCAAAAAAATTCAATCAGATCTTCCTAGTACATAATACCATTGGAATTCTATCCCTAGGTACATGGAAAGTTTCACCCTATACCCTATATTTTTAGCCCAGATTTCACCTGCAGGTCTGATCTATGCTCTGGTTTCTAGCACTATAATTTTCTGCTCACTGTCTGTTTGTATTAGTTTATTTTTTATAGTTTTTCAATCACTTTCTAATTAGACATTTATATTACATCATTTATCTTTTCCATTTCATTAATCAGATATTTTAGCAAAGGATCATTGTCCCCATTTAGCGCTTGAGTCACCTCTTGATCCTAGTGGGGGCATCTCCCTTTTTAAATGTGCAATTAATGAAAGTGGGAAGTGATTTACTTATTTATACATTGCTTCCATTTTATTTATGTACTACACTTACATATACACACACATGCACACGTACACATGCATGTATACATACATACATGCATACTTATAAATACATACACAATTATGTGTTTGTGTGTGTATAGCCAAGTGTGGCATTTGTGGATGCAAGGGGAGATTGGATAGGCATGCATGACTTCCCCTGTCATGTTCACCCTTGATTCCTCTATGGTGCATTGGAAAATATTAGCGACATGATGAGGTAAAAAATTAATGGTAGATGATCAAGGACTACGTGCAAGATTGGGAAATAGTGCTAGTAGCGAGGGTTCCAAGAGAATAAATGGAAAAATCCTACCTCGTATACAAGATGGAAGACTTTTGGAGGTAGATTCCAATACTGGGTCATAGTCATGGGCATGCTGCAAGAGTTGGTAGGTGCAGTGGTTATGTCTATGGATGAAGAAGATCTTGAGGGTTGGAGTCGCAATGGATAATATTGGTATTGCACATTATCATGAATCTTTGTATGTCAAAGTCTACGATCTTTTTGTAGGATGTCATCCCTATGTGGTTAGAATTTGGTAGTCAATAAGAATGCAGCCAAAACTCAATAAATCATTAACTCAAGAATTTATCCTAATATCTTTCAACAAAAATTGAGCAACCAATGAGAATTGAGAACAAAAGCACATGGATCACTCCAAAATAGTTGAATCTCAATCACACATTTCAATTTTGAATCTCAACCACTCAATTTTGTCTTTTTGTCCAGACCTTTGAGACAACCATTTAAATTGTCCCCCCATTTAAAAACATTGCAAAGTTTTTGACTCAACCAAGGCTAAAATATGATTAAATAACTCTACCCCCTACCCTTGGGATTTTACTATAAATAAGTGTCATTTTGAGAGCAATAATATATTAGAGAATTCAAGTACATAGCATCATCACTATAGGAAATTTAAGAGCATTTGAGAGCATTTGAGTTAATTTTGTATCACATTGTGAGAGTTTGAGAGCTAGATTAAGCATTTTAGTATCATATTTCTCATTCTAGGATTGTCACTAGTAGAGATTAAGCTGAGAGCTCTACTTACCAAACTTGGATAGAGAACCATGAGATGTCATGGATGTTAATTTCAATTCTTACCTTAAATTTGCATTGTATTTTTCTAGAATTGTAGTTGATTATCCTAATTTCGTGAACGTGTTAAACATACACACACACTAATCACCTAATTGAGAGACAATACTAGATTAATATGAGTCTTGATGAACCTAATATACCCTGGGAATGATGTCAAACTAATATGGGTCCCAATGAACTTGACATTCCCCAAGAGATCAAATAGATGCATGTCCGAGTGACCTAATATAAAGTGATGAGATCACTCTTTCAGAGAGATGCAAAGAATCACAACTTGATACAGTTCATGATGAAGATGAGATGCCCCAAGACATGAAGGTTGAATTGATTAGATGATTAGGATTGATTGCAGAAGAAGATTATCTATGTTGTCATGCCCCCTCAGGATCAAAATTGAAATGAGGCAGAGAGGAATATATTGGAGCTCATTCAGAGATATTTGAAGGTCTTGTTGACCATATTTGAGTAAAGTTTGACCAAGTTTGACCAAATCAAAATCACTTAGATTTGATATATTTGCATGAGATTGACCTCTGAGGTTCAAGAAATGGAGGGAGCGAGCGGGAAATGATAGTGTTAGTGGTCAACTATGTTTAACCAAGAAAGGTTGACTTTGCAATTTGACTAGCTAAATGATCTCATATTTTGATTTTGATCCTGAAAATGGATTTAGGATGCTAAAATTAGCTAGGGGTGCAATTTTCATGAGATTTTGAGCACTTCAAAAATTAGGTCAAAATCTATAAAAGGGGCCTAGGGGGTCATTTGCAATAGTTGGCTTTTGAGAGCTCAGAGACTTCTAGAGAGCTAAAGATGTTGATTCTAGTCTGAAATCACCAATTTGAGCTCTAGAGATGCCATAACCAACCCTAGGCATATGGTGCACTCATAAGTAATCGATCCTTGCTTGTGATTTGATAGTTCTTGGTCATGTTTTGATCTTTTGTCACATTTTTAGGTTTTATGACCCAGGTTATCATATGATGAAATAATTTCATCACATGCCTCTTTGAGGTTCATCGTATGATAAACTAATTTAAAAATGTGCATTGTTTAGAGTTAGGAGTTTTATTGTACGATGGGCACCCTCGTATCGTATGATACAAGAAACTTCATCGTATTGAAAAATCATATCGCACCCTTAAGAAAGTTTTAGCATATGATAAATAGGACTCAACTGTTTCATCGCATGAGCCAAAATTCAAATTTTGTATTTTGTAGAAAATGTTTTGTCTTTTGTAGTAGCTTTAAAGCCTTTCAAAGATACTTAGTATTTAATTTATGATATCTGGATTGATCCATTTGGTTGATTATTGATGCATTTATGTGTGTTATGTGTTGCAAATGCAACTTCCTAATCCCATATTCTGTTGTACCTATCCTTAGACACTCATATTAGCATGACATTCATCACTAAAGGATATAGCAATTCTTGACCATTGTGGGTCAGGGAAGCTCCTCATCATGTTGAATATCTGTGTGAATCACGGATTACTCACAACACTGACATAGTGATTTCATTCCAAGCATAATACTTTTTATTTTACGACTAGTGAGATTATGATTACACCAAAGGATCTATATCGGATTCTTTTCCTTTTGATAATAGGTGAGTTAGCGTACTTTTATCAAAACCCAGTAGAGGGGATCACAACATTGAGGCACATTTTTACTGATGATACTATCATTTTCATATTACCTAGCAATACATGCTCAGGCAATAAGGGCGGGACTACCCCTGCCATGTATTCTTGCCTAGTTGATTGGATGTGTGGTTGCACTTAATTGCAACTAGCAAGGATTTTAACATGGATGGGACCGCATATTATATGAGATGTTTACCACTCCCTGCAGATTTAGCTGGGGAGCCTACCTATTGTTCCATATGTATTAAGAGCTCCATGAGGTTGTATATCGATGGGGTAGGAGCATGGAAGCCAACATGATTGTTATGTAGATCTGGGCATGGGGGCACATTCTCATTACTCGAACTGTTACACAAATAGCTCAAGGAGTGGACATGCCTTACATTTTTAGATATATAGGTTATATTCATTAGCCTAGTTTGGGAAAGAATACATTTTGGTGGTGATAGATAGATGACATGACAACAGTTGTGTGTCATACCTTGGTTGCGAGATATGGACATGCTCTTCCCAAGAGTACTCATTCATGTTTAGCAGTAGGCTACTAATCGATAGGTAAGATCTTGTGATTTTAGAGATATTGTCAATACTACATTTCTTATTGATTAAAGATTCTCCCCTTAATACCATAAACACATAACACAAATAGAGACATAACAACAATTTGCAAGAACAGAAAATGTGCTTCTTATTATCTCCACAAGTGTGGAATTACAAATTTTAGAATTACAATATGAAAATCCACATGGGCATTTTCCTTACAATATTCTATAAGAAAAAGCCTCAAATAATTGCCCAAAATGGCCCTAGAAAACACTACGGGCCTTCCTTATATAGGCAATTTTCCACCATCTGGGAAGGTTGTAGAATTTTAGCCATTGAGGCCGACCAACCCTAGAATTATTTATTTTTCATTTTTATTACATTAGAGTCAGCTCAAATAACTTTCAGAACTCAAAATGAGATTTTGAAGGAATTTCATTTTCTTCCATTTAGGTAGCGCAACTTCTTGAGACCATAAATCATCACCCGTTGACCTGATTGGTTATTATGACCCCATTTCAAAAATGGCATGAAGTTCTCTATAGTGTTTAGTTTGTGCAAGATCCAATTAGTTGAAGTTTCCACCCCTTTCAGAGCCACTAAAGCCTTCAAAAATGAGTTCAAAGTTTTTGTAACCTTCTACCAATATCAAAAAGTTTCAATATCTTCAAAACTAGACTTGATCTGGCAATGAAACTTTACTAGCAGGTTGATATGACCAAAGTGAACCTCTAGGGAAGAAAGTAGAGCATTCTGAGCTCAAACAAGAAACTTACTAAAAAATAGTAAATTTCTGAATATGGAATCTCTACACAAGATAGCCCTTATTGAAAAGAAAATAGAAATATTTTTGGGTGATGCAATATTTCCCTTATACCTAGGATGCTCCTACATCAAATACCCTAGGTAATTTGAGAAGTGACCTTGTCATGTCTTAGGTGTGTAGAGGAAAATTGAGACTATTAATCTCCTCCCTTGTCAACCATGATGAATCTTCTACAAGTCATCCTTTCTATTTGACCAGATATTCTTCATATGTCTTGTTCCTCATGCTTCTACCAACACGACTATCCAGTATATCCTCAATCTCCTTGGTAGATGAAGTAGTTTCTAGAATACTCCAATGTTCTTCTATGACCTTATCTTCAACACCCCCCTCATGATACTTTGTTAGATCTGAAATGTTAAATACTAGTGAAATATTCAACTCAGTAGGCAACTCTACTTCATAGGTGTTTCCTTAATCATGCTTCTTCAGTATCTTACATGACCCAAACTTCTTCATTTTCAACTTGTTATATGTATCTATTGGAAATCGCTCCTTCCGCAAATGAACCATGACTTCATCCACAACCTAAAATTCCTTGTCTCCTTTTCTGATATGCCTTAGCCTTATACTGCATATTCATCTTGGTAATGTGCTTCCTCACCTCCTCATGGATGTTCTACAAATGTTCTACAAAATCCTCAGCTTCGGCAATACTTATATCTCCTTTGTCTATTGTCCCTAACTCATAATAATTTTTGAGACTACTTCCATATATAATCTGGAATGGTGATTTACCAGTTCTCCTATTGAGAAAATTATTGTATGCAAATTTCACTTGTTGTAAAATCAAATCCCATCTCGTTGGCTTATCTCCAACCAAACATCTCAACAAATTCCCCAAACTCCTATTCACCACCTCTGTTTGTCCATTAATCTGTGAATGATGTGATGAGTTGAACTTCAAATATATCTTTAACTTTTTCCATAATGTGGGCCAGAAATATCCAATAAACTTAGTGGCTCGATCTGAAACTATGCTCTTTGGTAAACCATGTAGTCTCACCACTTCCTTGAAAAACAATTCCACCACATGAACACCGTCATTAGTCTTCTTTTAGGGAATGAAATGTGACATCTTTAAAAAAATGTCAACCACCACAAAAATTGAATCATGTCCTCATTGAGTCATTGGAAAACCAAGAACAAATTCCATATTGATATCCTCTCAAGGCTTTTTTGGTACAGGTAATGGCTGATGCAACCCTGTATTTTGCTTTGATCCTTTTTCCATTTGACATACTCTTTAACTCTATACAAACTTCTTGACATCTTGCTACAACTGTGGCCAGTAATAATTCTCACTAACTAGAGCAAGGGTTTTATCTTGACCAAAATGTCCAGCCAATCCTTCACTTTGCTTCTCCTTGATAAGATTATCCCTCATAAAGCTTTGTGGAATGCACAACTGACTCCCTCTGAATAGGATACCATCCTAGATGATGAAATCCAACCACTTTTTTTTGTCTAGAGTAAAAAGTTTTGTACAAGCTTTCATGGCTTCACTAAAATCAGGATCCTCTGGATACAAACTCTTGAGTTCCTTGAACCCAACCACCTCGATCTGCATCTATGTCAAAAAAAGTTGTCTCCTACTAAGTGCATCACAACCTTGTTAGAATTTTTGCTTATGTGTTTCAAAACAAATGTGTAACTCTGCAAAAACTCAACCTATTTCAAATGCCTCTGGTTCAACTTTCCTTGACTGTTCAAATATTGCAAATCTTGATTATCATTATACAAAATAAACTCCTTAGGAAGCATATAGTGTCTCCTTTTTTTCAATGTTTGAACTATAGCATAAAATTCCTAATCATAAACAAAATATTTTCTCTTGGCGTCATTTAAGTTCTCACTGAAATAAGAAACAAGTTTACCTTCTTGGCTCAAAACAACTCCTATTGTAGTACCACTAGCATCATAGTCTGCTTGAAACACCTTATTAAAATCTGGAAGTGCTAAAATGGGTTGTTCTGTAACTTTTTGTTTCAATTATTTAAAACTCTTATCCACCCCTATAGTCCACTTAAACTCTTTCCTATCCCCTCTCATTTTTTTAGTCAAGGGTCCACAAACACTCCTAAAACTCTTGATAAACTTTCTATAAAAGCTAGCCAAACCATGAAAATATCTTACCTCAGTAGCACTCCTTGGAGTAGGCCATTCGAGGATAGCCTTCACTTTCTCTGGGTCCATTTTTAGACCTTCTGTTGAAACTAAAAATCCCAGATACATTAACTCCTTCTTCACAAAACTCCACTTCTTCAAATTAATCAACATTTTCTTTCCCTTAACTTCTAAAACACCCTACGAATATGCATTATATGCTCCTCCAATGTCTTACTAAATATCAAGATATCATCTAGGTAAACAATGACAAACTTATCCAAAAATTATTTTAGAATCTCATTCATGAGCCGCATGAAAGTTCTCGGTGCATTGGTTAGCCCAAAAGGCATGAATAACCACTCATACAAACCTTCTTTTGTCTTGAAGACATTCTTCCATTCATCTCCTTCTCTAATCTGAATCTGATGATATCCACTCTTTAGATCTATCTTTAAAAAATACACAGCTCCACTCAAATAGTCAATAATATCATCCATCTATGGCAATGGAAACCTGTACTTGATTGTGATATTGTTGATAGCCTTAGAATCAATACACATCCTCCATTCTCCATTCTTCTTTGTTGCTAATACTATTGGTACACCACATGGACTTAGACTTTCTCGAATCAACCTCTTGTACAACAAATCATGTACTTGTCTATTCAACTCTTCACTTTTTGTTGGTGTCATTTCTATGTGCTACCTTATTTGGAAAACTGGCTCCTAGAATCAAGTCCATCTAATGACTAATCTTCCTTATAGGTGGTAATCCATCAAGCACATTATCAAATATAATATCCTAAAACTCATTCATCAAATCTACAACTTTTGTAGAAACATCTTCTAGTTCCTCTTTACCATCTTTTGGAATTAAATAAAAACACATATGCTCATGCCTCATACCCTAAGGAATTTTCTCTCATCAACAAAACTTATTCTTGCAACACTACATACTTGTTCCTCTATGTTCTTCAATTCCTTTAGTTTATGTCACACTTCATCCTTTTTTGAAGAATAGGTATTTGCATGACCATCATGTATAACATGCCTATCAAATTACCATGGCCTACCCAACAACATATGACATGCATCCATAGGTATGATATCATATAGTAGCTCATCATGGTATCCACCAATATTGAACTTCACTAGGCACTGTTCATTGACCATGACTTTGTGGTCATCCTACACCTAGGTGATCCGATATGGATGTGGGTGTTTCTACCTCTTGAGTTTTAACTTCATGACCATCTCTTTTGACACCAAATTGTCAGTGCTTCCACTATCGATAATTACATCATCACACTTATCCTCACACTTGCACCTAGTGTGAAACAAACTCCTCCTTTTCTCAGGTTCATTCTCACCACTCAGCAGGACTCTTCTATTAACTAAGACTTCTCCTCTTTCAACATCTTCAAAATTTGATGATTTGGAATCTTCATCCACATGTGCAACTCTAGCATGGCCTTCAATTCTCCTATTTCTCCTTCCTTGGCATTGTAGACATGCATATGCCCTATGATCTTCTTCTCCACAGTGAAAACATGTTCCATAGAAGCCTCCTCTTCCTGATCCTTGTCCTCTTCCTCTTCCTCTCTGATCTCTATTATACTAATCATGTAAATAATTGAAATTATTTCCCCTCTAATTTTGACTGCTACTAGCCTCATCCTTCATTTTCCAATCTTCATTTCAGCCTCCATAAGACTGTCCATTGGATCTTCCACCACGACCTCTTTCGCTTTGCTACACTCAAACTTCTTGTTCATCTTTTCCTCTACTCTAAGGAAAAATTGGTATGCCTCTTCAATATTGTTCATTTGGACCAAATTCAACTCCTCCCGAATGCTCAGCTTCAACCCATTAAGGTAACAAGAAGCTTTCTCCTTATCAACTTTTGCATGGCCTATTCTGATGAGGACTCGATAGAACTCTTATGTATACTCCTGAACAGATCTTCCTACTTGCTTCAACCCATGCATTCTCTTTAGTAGATCAATCTCATAATCAACAGGAATGAATTGTCTCTTTAATTTATCTACCATTCGACCCCATCTTGTGATTTTATGCTTTCCTCTTATATTTCGCTCAAATTGAATCTCCTGCCACTAGATTTTTGCATGACCCTTCAATCTGGCCTTCACAAACTTGACCCTATCAGAATCCTCGATATCTTCATACTCAAAATATTATTCTAATTCATTGATCTAGTCGATCAACTCCTCTAGGTTAAGATTTCTTAAAAATGTGGCAACCTCAATCTTAGGTCTTTTCTCACTCTTGGAAATGGCCCGAAAAAGTCTTTCTTCCTCTTAGTTCTGAATTTTGCCTTCCCTTCCTTATCAAAATTTTCTTCTTCTTTGGCTTCATCCTAACTTTCATCTCTTACTAAAAGATGCATTCCTCTGTGAATCTCTTCTTACAATGCTCACACTTGTCTCTTGAGAGCTCTAACCTCAGGTGACACACCTCTAGCTCTTCTGCCATGTTCCCTTTGTGGAGGTATTTTTGTGCTTATCATTGAAAACCTAAACTATGGTCTTGGTGTAAACTACCTCACACTCAGATATCTATCTACACACTCAGGAACTCCTTCTCTGATACCACTTGATGAAAGGT
>BSBK01013992.1:37500-58785 GCA_027943335.1 Chamaecyparis obtusa
GCCATTTTTTGTGATCATCGGTAAACACTGTATAATCTGCTCGGTGTATACTACAATGCTCGATATTTACTGACCGTCGATGTCGGTGTCGCTGGTGCTCGGTAAATTATGTGATGCTCGGTGTAAAGACTTTATCGACCCTTTGTCTTGCTTCTGGTTACTAACCAACTCAATATAAGTAACCGACCGACCTGTTTACTATCCTTTGATACTAATGACAACCTTAAATGCTCAATAGAGATTAACAATCTCCCCCTTTGGCATTAGTATCAAAACTTTGAATGTATATAGACAAAATGTTTCTATATACTTCCTTATGTCTCCGCCATATACATATCCACAACAAAAATGTTTCTAAGTACAAAGTACTCCCCCTCGGTGCATGCTTCTGGTAATATAGACATAGAAAAGTATACATATTTGGCAATACATGGTTTCCCCCTTTTGATAATAATGCCAAATGCAAAAAATATATATATAATGTATACTTACATCTTATCAAAAATGTTTTGATGGGTTTTCTTTACAAACTCCAAGAGGTTGTCCCATTCCTCTTTCAAGTTGGTAAGAGCAATATGCTCAAGACCGACTTGTGCATGCATGTCAAAGATATTATCCAACACCAAAATCTCTATTGTTGCTACAAGTTGTTCAGCTTTGACAATATGAGTTTCAAAAAAATTTCAGGTAAGGAATGAGTTCTTTTTGTAACTCTATAACCTGATCGGTGATGTGGGCTTCTTGTTTTCTTAATTCTTCTATCAATCACTGGAGTTCCTGAACTCAGTGAATATGCTTTAAGAAAGTAGTTGGCTCGGTGATAGCTACTTGTGTACTCAACTTCATCTCTGCTTCTAAACCTTTTATCTTTTCACTGACCTCTATAGTGAAGGTGTCTGAAGTACAAAGCTTGATGAGAAATTGACAGATTATCTGGGTAATAGATTTTACCTTGATAATGACCTCAGATAATTTTACCTTGTTCAGTGCCACTTCTGTGCTAACCCTTGTTGCCAATTTGTTCTGAATCTTTGATTTTTCCCATTCTTCTATTCTTTTGTCTACATCTGTATCAGGGGCATTGATTTTGTCAACGAGTGTAGCAAGTTGATCTAAGATGGGAGTATTCTCATCAATATTTGTTTCCGGTACTATTTTTTGCAGAATATACCTCACATCATTTAACACTTCTTTACATTTGTTTTCTTGCCTTAACTTCTCTTATGTCACTTTCCTTGAACATAATTCCCCATATCTACTTAGTTCCTTAGGGCTTAGGGTTCTTGGGTCACATTCTGGTATAATTATAACTTCATCAATGGTGACTAGCCCTTTGAATTTCTTCTTCTTCTTTGGTGCAAGAGATGACTTATTCTCACTTATAACAATAGCTTTTTCTCCACTTTTCAGAGTATCTTTCCCAGTTGACACCATATCATCCTTCCTCTACTCCTTGGTAGATGGTGTGGGAGTCTCTGTTGTAGTGTCAGGTGGGTTCACCTCGATCATCTTTATTTCTTCTGGTTCCTTTGTTTCTATAGACTGTGCCTTTGTTTGGGTAGGCTCATTTGTATCTGGAGGTTGCTCAGGTGCTTGTATCTCAGTTGTATCTTTATTTGGCTCAGGATGAGAAGCATCAGGTTGTACTTGTGAAATTATTTCAACTACCTCTACAAGTTTAGGTAGTTCACCTGGTAGAGATGTGAACACTATCAGTGTCTAATGCTTCATCTTTGTATGGTGCAATTGTCACATCTTCATCATCCTCATCATCAGGATCACCGTTAGTGATGTCCTCAATGAGTGCATCATCATTAGTTTTCTTTTGCAAGTGGATCTTTACTTGATCCGATGCATCCTGTGAAATTTTGATTTCTTCTTTTTGTTCAGTGATATCAATTACCTTGGTAACTGATATACCATTGTCCTTTATTTTCTTTCCTTTGTCATCATCAATGAAAATACCTTTACCTTTTGAACTATGTCTCTTCTTAGACAGTTTTAGGAATGCTTCTTATTCAGCTTTCTCTTCTGCTTTCAAAATTGATGTCCATAGAGAATCACATATGACATCCATAACATCCACATTCTCATCCATGATCTGCATAGCTCTATTCTTGACTAGAAATCTAGCCTCATACTTTGTCATATAATCACTTACAATAGCATAGCTAAAGTGTGAGGCTACACGACTTAATGAATGTTCTCTTTTCCTTTTCTTTGTATCTAGTGCAATAGCCCATCTCTCACTTATCTTGTCATCAAGTTCCTTCAGTAATTGACATGCGAATTCCATCAGTACTCATTTGAATTTAATCATCATCTGGATGATAGCATGTTCTATCTTTGTCTTGTCCTTAATTGATATTTTGTCAAATTTGCCTATGTCTGGATCTATAAGATTTCCATTCTCAATTATATCTTCAATTATTTCTTCTATTGTACTTTCCCTGTTACGAACTAGCTTGAATTGATCAGGATCATTTTCGGTGTCAGTCTCCTCTATATCTTCTTTACTTCTTATGTATTTCCTCTTTTTCTTTGGTGTCTCAGCTACTTTCTTGTTCTTTCTCTTAACATATTTCCATGTCGGTGTAGCTGCTCTTCTTTTTGCTACTTTTACTGCTTCTACTTGCTCGGTAGATTGTGCAGCAGTTGACGAACATGTCTTCATTCCTTCAAGTTCTAGTAGTTGTATTTCCTATTCATCATTGGTGGGAGGAGTTGGTGTGTGATCCTTTTCTTTGTCTAACTTGGTCTCCTCACTATCATAGGGCTTGTCAACCAACTCTAACTGACCTTCGATTTCTTCTTTAACCTGTGACTCCTTAGGTGAGTCAGATGCATTTCCATATTTTGCTGTGAGATCTTTTCTCATTTTCTTTGCTCTTCTAGATATTTTTTCAATCTCTATCTATTGTGATTCGAGACTTAGCTTCCTCATATACTCTAAACCTACTGGCAGTGATGTCTATCAGTAATGCCAGCAATTGCATTAATAGATTTCAAAGCGAAATCATGATTCATTTCATATCCCATCAGTGCTAACCATTTTGTTCTCAGTTCTATTGCCTTTATCATTGAGTGGTCTGTGCTGACTACAAAACATATATCATCTTCAAATTTACTCACTAATTCCTTTGGAATTCTACTCCTTTGTTGCATTTTTGCCTGAAATTCTTTGAAATATGCATTGAATTCCTTATTCAGATTATTTCCTAGACTTTTCATCATTTCACTGATTTGTGCAGTTATCAGTTTGTCAGATTGCCAGTTTACTTTACCGATACCTAGTACATATTTTTGTAGATAGAAAAATGTACAGACAAGCAAGGATCCGTACTTACATGTATTGGACTTCTTTGCTTTTATTGTCTTCATATTATCATGCAGTTGGTGTAGTAGCAGTTCTGCAAGATCTACTTGGTGATCTTTCTTCACAATTTTATATGCCATGTCCACGGCGCTGCATGGTACACTACTTGGTTTTCTAGATTGAAATATCTTGTACCCGATGACATGAGCTGTGAATTTCACCGCTAGATCTTTGATAGTTGAGATTTTTAGTGCCCTACCATCCCATTGAGCTCCAGTGTTATTTTCAACATCAGGATGAGATGAACTTCGAAAGGCTTTGGCTTTGTCAGTTGTAGGGTACCCAGTAACCCTACTGATAATCTTCTTAGTGACCTCAACAGGTTTATCTAACTAGAATTTTCCATCATGAAATCTGCTCAGCACAATTCTTATCTAGTCATTTTGGAAGGATTGCGGGAAGAATGTAAAACATCGTAACCCTGACTCCTCAATCTTCTTATATTCAGATTTGATCTTTCCATCTAGTCCACAGACTTGTTGATAAGTAACAATGGTCTCAAAATCACATACTTCACCAATTTTGCCATGAATATAGGCCCTAACGTCTTTGTTAACAAAACCTTATTTGGAATACTCAAAAATGCACCCATATCATCTATTTGTGTTGCAACCTTGGGATGAGGTTTGAATTTCTCCTCGGCGAAATGTGCCCTTACAATTAATTCTACTTCCTCCTCAATGTTTTGCGATTTGCTTGCAGTCGATGTCGATGCCATAAATTGTTTCTAAGGTTTTGGTAAACAATAGATAAACAGTGTTCGATAGGTAGATGAACTTACTCGTTATCGTCGAAGAATTTTCATCGGTTCGATCTATAGTATCTTTGAATATTTTCTCAAAATCTTTAGCTCAAACTATTCTCTATAAAATCTCTATTCTTCGAAATCACAATGTAACAATGAACTCTATTTCTGTGTATTTATAGATTTTTTGATATTCCCGCTCAAACTTTGGTGCAATAAATGTGTGACCTAACTTCTGATATGAAATAGATGTCAGCTCGGTAATGTTTACAATTTCCTTTGCTTGGTTAACATAGAGTTTCCTTATTGATTTGTATTGTTGTCGATTAACCTTGTATAGTGATTACCGACGGGTAACCAACTCACGTTTCTTCTTTTACCGACTATGTGACATTTGTAAACTTATAACACATAAACCATAGTGCATCTTTATTCATGTAGATTTGGTATTTGTACATCATATATGAGGAACTATATGTAAAATGTGATCATTTAAAATGTCAGTTCCGTACATACCTTTGTCATCTTAAGTGGAGGTATCGATGTCACCCAATCCTATGGACGAGGTTTCACCAATAGTGTTACTTGACTCAGCATTCTCATTAGATGCCTTCTTCCACATTGTGTTCCTTAACTTTGTAATTTCTACAATGTTATATCCACTCTCAAATATATGGTTTTCATCTAGTGCTCGGTCTCTTCAGTTCTTGCTTAAATGACCGACCTTGTGACAGTGCATACATGTCATTCCTGCATTTGTCCAGTTTCTTGATTGTCCAATCCGATTCTTTCTATAACAGTTTGCTACAATATGTCCATACTGACCACATACAGTACAATTAGTCCATGTATTATAATCCCAAACATATGAGTTACCTTGTCTCTTCGATTGATATGGCTTTCGTTGTAGTTTCTCTTTAGGTGTCCAAACTTGTTTCATTTTTTCCTTGCAGTCCCTTGCAGTGTGACCATGCTTATTACAAGTGTGGCATATTTTCTCCTCAGCAATATTATTAGCTATGTTATTCATCTTAGCTCTGCATTCATAAGCTAGATGTCCAAACTTACCACAGTAATAAAAATATCCATTGAATTTAGGAATGATAGGAGATTTACCTTGTGCTTTGCTTCTGCACACATTAGATGTATGTCCTAGTTTTCCACAGTGATAACATGTCAACACTTTAGGTTTCTGACTTTGATTGTTGTTGACTTTTTTAGCTTGTTGTGATGATTCTCCTTCACCAGTGTAGCCTATACTGGTTCTGCTTCCGAATCTCCTCTGATTAGTCAGGAAATCATCAATCTTTTTAGAATTGTCCTCAGCTATCTTCATCATTTCATTGTGTTTCTTTTGTGTTTTTATTTCATTTCTCAATTTTTCATTATCTTCTCTGAGTATTGAAACATCTTCAAGTCTTCTTGATAATTCTCCATTTGCTCGGTTCATTTCTTGATTAACTATCATCGTCTGATTTGATACTTGGAAGTGACGATCAGTGAGTCTCTATATTTTATTTTCTTTTGCTTGGAGTTGTTCAGTCATCAGTCTTTGGTCTTCAATAGCTAGATTCTGATCTTGTTCAACTTGTCTAGCATTGTTCATGATTTCCACCATTGTCACCATTTGAGATTCATGACTGATTTGAAGTGCTTTCACTTGCTCAGATAGATGCTGATTCTTTTTAGACAAGTCAAAGATTATGCTTTCAGATCCGTCAGAGATGCTTCCAGAGCTTGATCCAACATGATCAAATATTTCATCAATAGGTTCTTCATGATAAATGATTTCATTTAGCTAACTTTCAATATTCTTTCTTTCAACCAGTAATTTCTTTAGTTCTTCCTTGGCTTGTTTATACTGTTCCACAAACATCTGTATTTGTATCTTCTGATTCTCAATAGTCTTGTCAAGCTTGTATCTCTCCATGACTTAGATCTTTACCCTTTAGTGGTTAGACTATTCAACAAGAGAACTGAGCTCTGATACCAATTGTTGGAATTAGGAGAGATAGGAATTGAGAGGGGAGGGGTGAATCAGTGCCTTCAAAACTTTACTTGTAAAACCTTTCAAATTTATAACTATATATTGTGATAACCGATCAAAATAACTTGAATCTAATTGCATAAATCAATCATCTCTTTAACTTGAGAAAGTAAACAACATGAAATCAATATGACAATCACATAACACAAGTATTTTGATAAAGCAGAAACCCTTGTAAGAAGGTAAAAACTGCGGTGGGGATGACACCCACAAATTCTTCACTACTGCAGATAGAAAAGGTTTGCCTATTAAGGCTACAAGTTTTTATCGCTTCTGGTGATCTTACCCTGTTAGGAGTAACATATTAGATCAGATAGATCTACCTAGTTATAGGATTTAAACAACACTAATGAAGTGTGTACTCGGTTAAGAGATTTACATAAGACTGTTAAGTCTACTCTGTTAAGAGATTTTATCAAAACTCTACTACAATTGTCAGAAAGTAATAGGCAATTTATCTGCTGGTTGACAACTCAATTGTCTGAAATAGATCTATAAGTGCTGAACAAAATATCACCTTATTTGTGATGATTCTCTGCTCTATTCTGCTCGGTAGCCTTCTCTGATTCTACTCAATCTGATATCCTTTGTATTCTGTTCTGCTCAGTAAACTGATTGTCTTGAAGTTTAGACAATGTCTTCAAGTGCTCCATGATTCATATATATTAGTTCACCCAACCTCATAAAATGGTGTGAACATACAAAATATATAGTGTTCTATTTTTGCCACCTTAGCAAAAATTATGTTACAAAAATAATCATAACCCTAAGATCTATGGTGCAAAATAACCTAGATCAACTATTACAATAAGATAAACATTACATTTAATGAGTATCTATTTACAATAAATGCTCCTCGATCTTGGTAAACCATTTTACGATCTGTTGTAACCATTTTCATAGAAGAATGTGCCATTTCAAATTACTATGCCATTTTCTATGATCATCGGTAAACATTGTATAATCTGCTTGGTGTATACTGCGATGCTCGGTGTTTACTGACCATCGATGTCGGTGTCGCTGGTGCTCGGTAAACTATGTGATGCTCGGTGTAAAGACTTTACCAACTGCTCTATCTTGCTTTTGGTTACCAACCAACTCAATATAAGTAATCGACCGACCTGTTTACTATCCTTTGATACTAATGACAACCTTAAATACTCAATAGAGATTAACACTTAGAAGATATAACGATCAAAATTCAATGATAAAAGACATCACACAAAGATAATAATTCAACATATCTTAGTCATTTTTAGTTTTCTAAGTTTCACGTTTATGTCAGGCATTAAGGAACACCTTCATTCTTGTGTCAAAGTGCATGTGTGCAGAAGGTGGTGCAGGATCTGATATGTGTTGAGAAACACAGTAATGTCCAGATTGACAGTGTTAAGAAATGATGTAGGATTAGGGTGTTGAGAACACCAAGTATTATTAGTGGTAAATTGTCCTTTTAGGAATGACTGATATACTGACTCAAGTATAGCTCAAGATATTGACCAAGTGGTAAAGTGCTAACAACTCAGATAGTTAGCATATGATTTCCCCGAGGTGACAAATGAAAACCACAGACAAAACCAAGACTAATTCTAGTCCATGATGACACCAATGAGATGGGAAGCGGGAGATGGATGCAGAGAGGCCAATGAAATCATGAGAGCTAAGCCATGTGTTTATAGATGGAGCACTAATTACAAGTGGCACCTATTTGCTAGGTTTTTACCACTTGGAAATATTTTATTTTTTCTACCAAGGCGTCTGTTTCTAGGTTTTCACTGAGGCACTTTTTTCTTTTTCTTTTTTTCTTTTTTTTGTTGTTTTTTTTTTTAACTTTTTTTGTATTTTTTTTTATATTTTGATTTTTTTGGGGATTTATCAAGGTGCATGTTTCAAGGTTTTCATTAGGATGATCATTTTTTCAAGACTTTATATGCTTTTTAGAATTTTTTTCAGGACTTTCTAATATTTTTAGGATTTTTTTTCAGGATCATAAGTTGTTGTGCATGATGTAGAATATCTAGTTGTATAACCATTTTAGGTGGAGAGCATTAATAGGTTCTTTGAGAACATTGCCTTCTAGAGTAGCCAATTGATAAGCTCCAAAACCGAATGTTGTAGTTATGACAAAAGGACCCATCCAATTAGGTTCAAATTTTCCCGTTGTTCTCTATGTTGTTGATTTTTCTGGTTCTCTCTTAGAACAAGATCACCAACCTGAAATTCATGATGGAGAACCTTTTTGTTGTAGCTTTTAGACATTCTCTTTTGATAGACCCTTAGATGGTCAAATGCTTCTTTTATGTGCTCATCAAGTAATTCCAATTGTTGAAGTTGAGAGATTATATAATCTTCATCTGTGATGAGTCCATGTAGGGATACCCTCAGTGAAGGTATTTTGACTTCTATTGGTAATACTGCTTCAAAAACATAAACTGATGAGAAAGGTGTAGCTCTTGTAGGTGTCTTGATGCTTGTTTTATAAGCCCGTAAAGCTATATTCAATTGTAAGTGTCAATCCCTCCCCAATTTTCCAATTGATTCATACAGGATCTTAAGGATTGCTTTGTTTGAAGCTTTCACTTGTCTGTTACCCTAAGGATAGTAAATAGAGGAGGAATGATGTGTGATGTTGAACTTAGCACAGAGCTCATCAATATCATTATTCTTGAACTATCCTCCAGTATATATGATAATTGAGGAGGGGATGCCATACCTGTAGATTATGTAGTTGAGAATGAACATAGCCACTTATTTCCATGTTGCCTTGATGAGAGGGAAAACCTCAACCCATTTAGTGAAATATTTAGTTGTTGTAATGATGAACTTGTGTCAATTAGAAGATGAGGGGTTATATCTGACACTAATGCAGTGCAAAAAGGGGAGGATCCAAGAATGGATAGTCCAAACCTTACATTCATAACAACCATGTAGTGGAAAACACAACAAAGAAAATTCTCAAATAGAATCATACAATTTTCATTCAACATGCTTGGTTGTAAGGCCTTCTAGGTTATGGCCAAATACAAACAATTACAATAGTAATTCTGCAATACCTTGCAAGATCCAACTGTAAGCTATCTAGATCTGTAACAAAAGGCTACAAGAAACTAGTAGAAACCCCAATGAGAATCTAAACTTGTGCTCACAAGCAACCAAGCAATCTTCTTGTCTTCCAAGCCCACACTTGGCTACTAGCTCTTCTCAATATCATTCCTCTTTTCTACTCCATGCTAAATGATTCCCCCCTATAAACCTACCCAAACCTTCCTAAATACACTTCTTCAACCACAAGTCAGCTGGAAGAAAGAAATAACTCCTAAGCCCAAGTCAGCTCCTAAAGTAGACATATATTAAATGCAATACAAGTCAGCTCTCAAATAGCCTTACAAATAATTAATTATCAATGTCGGCCTCCAGATCCATATAGGATAATGCAACACAAGCTACCCACATTAAATACATCAAGTTGGCCCAAGAAATCCACAAGAACTCCAGTCGGTAAGCCAAACTATCGAGTGTCCGTAAAAACTTCCGAGAAAGCTAGGTATCACTGAGCAAGCACATTGACCAAGAACTACAAGCACCATCGAGCATAGGTTCTGCCAAGGACTAGAATTTTTCTGAGTCCCTTCAGCAATCGATCCCCTCGGTCAATACTGTAACCAAACAACATAGAAACACTCCAACATGCAAGATTGCTAACTTCCCAAGGATGCTCATGCATCAAACACCCCAGTTGAAAAAGATGTTCTTAAAGGTTGGAAGAACATCTTACAAGATTCAACACATAAACCCCGAACTGGTTCTTCACATACATGTCCTCAAAGTCTTCAACACTCTTACTCTGGATCCACTTCTACTTTCTTTTCCTTCTCAAGTCTTTCCTCGACAATCCACAAGTCTATTTTCCACACTAATCTCTAATCCTTACAGGATCCTTCAACTCAACTCAACTCCCAAGACTCAGGTTCCTCCTACTGAGTGTTGTATCTAGAAAAGGCATCAGGGAAAACTTCATGCCACCCTTCTCAATAGTAAACATATTCTTGACATAGTCATGCACAACCCTGCAATCATATTGCCAAGGTCAATCGAGCAATAGGTGACAACTACTCATGTCCACAATATCACACAATACTTGATCCTTATACTGGCCAATCTAAAAATCAACAAGACACTACTCCCTCATGTCCAAAGCACATACATCTTGCAACCAACCAATCCTATAAGAACAAGGATGTCATACTATTTTCAAACCAATTTTATGAACCATCTCCTCAGCTACAAGGTTATCAGTACTACTGCCATCCACTATCACATTACAAATTTTACCTCCTGACTTGCACTAAGTTCTAAATAATTTACTCCTCTGACAAGGTTCTACCTTAGTACTCAGCAATGTTCTTTGAACCAGCAAGTTTTCTGACTCTACCTCAAGTTCATTCAATCTGTTCTCATTCACCATAGTAGATCTTCAATCACCACTCTTCTAGGAACATTCATAAGCTCTATGTCCTTCTTCACCACAATGAAAACAAGTACCCTTAAAGGAAACCTTACCTTTCCTCTTCCTCGACTCAACAAGTTTCAGTTCATCTTTAGTAGTCGGTCTATCCTTCACCGGGTGATCATGTTTCTCCTTCCCTTAAGAATTACAATGTTGTCTCCTCTTTAACTTATCTTCTACCTTTAGGGCATATTGATAAGCATCCTCAAATGAATCAATCTTCAACATACTAATCTCATCTTGAATATTGAATCTCAAACCATTTACATATTGAGCTACCTTTTCCTTACTAAGTTCTCTGTGTCTAGACCAAATAGTCAACTTATAGAACTCCTTGGTATAGTCTTCAACAGTCAAGTATTTATGCTTCAAGTTCTACAATTTCTTAAAAAACTCAAGTTCATAGTCAATAGGTATGAACTTAGCCTTCAATTTAGCTACAATCAACCTCACCGATTGATCTTCATTTCACCTTCATCTTCTCTTTCTCTCTGTAATTCTTTCCACCAAAGAGAAGCATGTCCTTTCAACTTAGTCTGTGCCAATCACACTCTAGGAGGATCTTCAATTTCTTCAAGCTCAAAGTAATCTTCCAACTCACTGATCCAATCAATCAATTCCTCAGATCTTAAAGTACGAGAGAAGTTAGAAACTTCCATTCGATAACCATACTTAACCGAGCTCCAGATCTGTGCAACTGACTAGTTTTGTCTTCACCAGATCTATCCCTTTGATCAGTAATGTCATCTCCACTAGATCCAACAACCTCAAGTCATCAGCAGCTTCCTCATAGCCATCATTAGTACCAAGATTCCTTAGTATACAAATAATATCCCTCATGATCTCAATGATCATGTCATTCTTTATCAATTCCATCTCAGATCTGACCTTCTCAAAAATCTTTGCTTCCACAACATCATAGAGATCAAAAATCACCCTAAGGTCCAATCTTCTCGGAGGCATCCTTCAATATCTTCATAAACCCAAGATAATAAATTACCAACCCAAGGTCCTAGTGCAAAACTTCCTCAACTTCGGTGATTTTTCCACACATTCAAGAACTTCAAGCTCTGATACCACCTATGCAGTGCAAAAAGGGGAGGATCCAAGAATGGATAGTCCAAACCTTACATTCATAACAACCACACAATGAAAACACAACAAAGCAAATTCTCAAATAGCATCATACTATTTTCATTCAACATGTCCAACTGTAAGGCCTTCCAAGTTACAACCAAATAAAAACAATTAAAATAGTAATTCTACAAGACCTCGCAAGATCCAACTCCAAGCTAGCTAGATCCATAATAAAAGGCTACAACAAACTGGTAGAAACCCCAAGAAGAATCTAAACTTGTGCTCACAAGCAACCAAGCAATCGTGTTATCTTCCAAGCCCACACTTAGCTACTAGCTCTAGTCAATATCATTCCTCTTTTCTACTCCATGCTGAATGATTCCCCCTACAAACTACCCAAACCTTCCTAAATACACTTCTTCAGCCACAAGTGAGATGGAAGAAAGAAATAACTCCTAATCTAAGTCGGCTCCTAAAACAAACAAATATTAAAATGCAATACAAGTCAGCTCTCAAATAGCCTTATAAAAAATCAATTCTCTATGTCAATCTCCAGATCCATATAGGATAATGCAACACAAGCTACCCACATTAAATACATCAATTCAACACAAGAAATCCACAAGAACTCTAGTCGGTAAGACAAACTATCAAGTGTCAGCAAAAACTACCGAGGAAGCCATCCATCATTGAGCAAGCACATCGACTGAGCACCACAAGCATCATCAAGCATAGGTTCTTCTGAGCACCAGAAGTTTTGCCAAGTCCCTTCAGCAATCTAGCCCCTCAGTCAATTACTATAACTGAGCAACACAAAAACACTCCAACCTACAGGATTGCTAACTTCCAAGGATGCTCCCGCATCAGACGCACAAGATCAAAATCCCATTGTTGGAATGAGTAGTGAGTAATAAAATACAATAGGTCTCATGTAGGAGCGTGGATCAGGTTTCCATGAAGCTAACATTTCTTATAGGTTTTTAGCAAAGTGGACAACATCTTTCTCCATGGTAGGTCAGTAATATCCTTCTCTAAGAATCTTTTTCGCCAAGGATAAACCATTCTAATGTGACCCATGGATACCTTCACAGACTTCCCTAAGCACTCACTCAGATTCCTCATTCTCTAAACACCTAAGAAGAGTACCATCAAGACTTCTCCTAAATAAGTTATCTATGATGATGAGATATCAGGAGGCATTTCATATGAGATTCCATTTTTTTATTCCAGGAAAGAGTATTAGAGATGGTTTGGTCTTTGAGGTAGGCATAAATTTTGCGTATAAGAGGAAGTATCCAGAGCAATAATAGTGAAAACAATTTGGCACTTATGTGTATCATAAGAAGGGAAAGGGAGATCTTCCATGAGGAAGTCATAGAGAAATTGATGTTCTTCCAATTGTAACATCGAGGCTAAAGTATCCATAGCACATGTTTGTTATATTCTCTATATGTGGTAGCTATTGGATGGTGATAAACATGAAGTACTTCTTTAGATCATCAACTAAGCATTTGTATGGAAATATCTTCTCATCTTTAGTCTGATATTCATTATTGACCTAATTGATCACAAGTTGAGAATATTTAGCTAATGTGCCATCCACATATTCTTGTATATTTTTGTGCATCATATCATGAAAGATGGTTGTCATTGCACATTGATATGTTGCACCAATATTCTTTAGGCCGAAGGGCATGGACATTCCAGTAGAAAGTTCCCCATGCACAAGTAAATGTTGTATTTTCCCAATCTTCAGGTGCAATGTGATTAGGTCCACAAGCATGTTTATGTTTGTTAGCAGAAAATCATCTTTAGGACAAACTTTGTTCTCTGTGCATATGCATATGGACTTATCTGATTTTGAGATAGGTACAATGTTTAAGATCCTGTCAGCATAGTCTATTATTCATATAAATGTAGCTTTGAGTAGATTTTTTTATCTCTTCTTTAACAATTAATGTGATATGAGGATGCATTTTATTTAGCTTTTGTTTCACTGGTTTTATGCTTGGCGTAATAGATAAATGGTGCATTATGAGATTTGTGTCTAAGCCTAGTATATCATAATAAGGACCATGCAAAATTGATCATCTTTTCTATAAATAATTGGACAAGTTTTTGCTTCTCCTCTTTAAACAAAGATTGTGCAAGATGTATAATTTGTGGATTTTCTATTGTACCCAAGTTCACCTACTGCATAGGTTCTATAAGCATTGATGATCATTCCTAAAAAAATTTAGGGAGGATATCAAGTAATCTCATTCGTAGGCACCTCAAAGAGGTTTTCACCATTGGATACCTTGTTTATTTTTACTATTTTTGGATATGATACTACCACATAGTGATTTTCACCATCAAATCACTTGTTCTTTATTTTTTTTCTTTGGTGACTAAGATACTTGATATCTTCCACTAACATATTGTCACTCGTTGGACTGGTGGAAGAGGGAAGAGGCTCAACAACATTAAGGTAACATGATAGGGTATGGTCATTGGAAAGACAATAATTTTATGGGCTCAGAGGTATTCTAGTCAATCAGCTCAGGGTGGATGAGAGGTAAGGAAACCAATAGCCTCAAGAGAAAAGACTCTGGTATTATCATCATTGTTCATGGCTGTTGAAGATAAGTCAACAAAGTTATCTTCCCTAGAGTTGTTTTGAGTGCGACTCATTGAAGGATTGTTAGAGAAGTTATGAGAGGTATTCTGAAAACCCACCTGTCTAGGCCTGAAATGACGATCAAGATCTCATCCCACTTCTCCTCTTAGGTATAGGAATATCTATAAAGGAACCATCATAATCTTGGAGCATGAACCAAAGTCCAGTTGATATTCTTAGGAAGAACTATAGGAGGACTATTAAGAGGAGAATCCTCTTCTTTAGAGACAACTTGAATAGGAGGCATCACAATAGGTTCGATAGCTTGATGGTCTTGATTGGTCTCTGAATCATGTTGTGTATTAAAACTTTCACCAGACTCAAAACTAGAAATAGGAGCATATTTATGCATTACATCTACCTCTACATCAATTGTAGCATCAGATAGCTGGTCCCATTCGTACTCATGGGAATTAGTTTGACTACTGGAAGATCATCCCAAGTACTAATATATGATCAAAGGAGATCCTTCATCATGGATTTCTTAAATTACAACTTGTCATTTGATATCATCCATATTGAGGTATGTCAGATCAAATTGGCTATCTTGAGTATCAACTGCTAGTTTGGTTGTCTGGGTATTCAAAGTTTGGGAGTAGTTTCCATAGTCTAGTATAGGTAAGCATGGTATCTAGGTTGTCTAGAGTCTAAAAATGAGTCAATGAATCGAGGAAAATCAAGGATGTGTGTAATACTAAGAAGTTTCCCCCAATTAGGGTGTCTTTCCCTTGTAAGACATTCTTAGTTCAGTTCAAAAAATGTGATGTGTTTGTCTCATGTCGACTAAGATTTCCTTCAGGTACCTCCTCTTGATCTTAGGGATATGTAACAAGCCTTTCATAAGCTCTAGGGATGACATCTTCATCTTCGTCATTAGAATCCCCAATTTTATCAAATACTAGACCACTTGAAGATGACGGTGCAAACCTTTGTTCATGATATCCTACCCCAGTTTTGTCTCTTGGATTGTAAAATTTAGCATTTAGGGATTTAAGAATGCCTTTACCTTTTCCATGGGGAATTTTTCCATCATACCTCATTTTTTAAACGAGTTGGTGGCCTACACCATACTTCTTAGGAGATATCTCAACATATTTCACTTCTTTCTCAGCTTCTTGTTCCTTTGTATAACCATTGTAGAACAACTTTCTCCTCATTTTCTTATTCAAGAGGGACTTTCGCCTTGACCATGTCAGTTCCTTCATGAATTGTTAGAGTAGAAGTTCTAGTAGGTCAGAATGATGAAGAGGGTTTCCCATAGGATCAAGGTGAGATGGGAAGGTTGACCATCAAGCATGACCCATCCAACTTGTATGCCCCATTCCATTTTCTTGTATAATCAACTTATTCTGAAGGGTATCCAGTAGTGCTTAGTGAGAACTCTTTGTTTCTTGGTTTCTCAAGGCTTCCTATTGTGTGAAACCATTCTTTCAGCCTATTTCACATTATTACAAGTATACGTTGAGTCTACAGGAATAGTAACCTCAATTCCATTATGCGGGAATTTAATGCATTGATGATACATTGAAGGTACCACCTACATTTTTTGGATCCATGGGTGATCTAGAAGTATGTTGTAATTGAGTGGGAGATCCATGACTTGACAAATAATATCCCGCTGCATAGGACCGGCCCAAATGGGAAAGACCACCATGCCTTTGAAGAACGTCATCTTCATCATATGCCTTGATTGTTATTTTTTGCCTAGGATCAATGCATGCTATGAGAAAATAAGGGCTTTCACTAAGTTGAATGTGTAGATATTCAAAACCTGCACACCCATCTATCAGACACATTTCACCCTATGCTTATGTATGATGACTTCAATATGGAGAGGCTAGTTGTGAGGATGACTGGCATATTTTTCATCTTCTTCAAAAAAGGTTAGATAATGAAAGAAGCAAGATTACCGACCATGGAATGGAATTTTTAATGTCTAGGTCCTCAAAAATGTTAGCTATGAGGAGGGATTGATCTATAATTTCCCAATATGCACAAGAGATCTTAAGCAATTCAAGGATTGGTATATGATTCGACATGTGTTGAAGTTGATCAACCAAGTTATAATCACATGCTACAAATGAGGTAATTGGTTTAGATCCTTGAGTTGTTGGCATTTTTAGAAGAAGAGTAAGATGTTGTTCCTTAAGAGAAACCTTACCCTGGGAGTGAGTAACTGCATTAGAAGACTCAACCGAGTCTTGTTCTTGACCTTGATGATATTAATTGTGTGATTAGAAGATTTGAGCATATGTCTCACATTGTCATTGTTTGAGTAGGTGTAACCTATCTTATTGTCTTTTTCCTTAGATGATTCCCCTTTCTTGTATTTAGGAAAAGGCTCTTTGAAGGCCTTATGGTTAGTATTCATCCGTAGGGAGTCAACCACAATTGTTTTGTTATCATCAGATCCTAGATTAAGTGTTTAAGCTTTATACAATGATTGGTCTTATAACCCTTATTACAATGGTAATCACAATAGTGGTTATCATTCCCATCATTTAGGCTTTATCTTAGGATCATAAGGTTTTGAATTATCAGGCAATGTGATGATCTTGTTATTCATAAGTGTCTTTAAGTCATTTTCAAATGATTCTCCAAGAGGAGTGAAGTCTAGCTTAGGCCTAGGGATCATGGTCTGTCTCTATTACTTTTGGTAGAGCCTAGTTGAGTGTTCTTGTTAGATTTCATTGCTTGAATACTAGTCGATAGGTTGAAAGTTGGCTCCTTTTCTTTTCTAGATATAGACACATAGGTCATTCCCAAAATTTCATCATTAACGACATCCTTAGTTTTTGGTCCAAAACTTATGTTTGTCTTTGTTATGCTGATTATTGGAAGAAGACTTGTGCTCTTTATGTTGCAAGTTGATTTCTCCTTTCTGCATGAGGACACATTCTATGTGAATAGACATTTCAACAATTTTGTCAAATGAGGCATGTGATTGCATTTATAATGCCATAGTTCATTTCAAGAGCTAAGGTGTTTATAGATATATCGATCTTCTCAGTCTCAGGAATTTGTCGTGGGTATATAGAAAACATTCTTCATCGTCGTTGAAGGAATGTAAAGAAGGGTTCTCCCACACATGCTTTGTATTGCATAATTTGAGCATTGTAACAGTGTGAGAGATGTTGTAGGAGTATCGTTGGATGAAATTCTGAACTAGCTCATCAAAGGTCCTAATATCAGGAGAAAGTGAGGTGAACCAACTCATAGCCTAGTCACTGAGACTTAAAAGTAATAGTCTCATAAGATAGCTTTGTTCATGCAGAAATTCTATGCTTAGGGCAATAAAATTCATGCACATGGTCTTGCAGATCTTTATTACCATTGTACTTTTCATATTTAAGAATCTCCACCTTTGGATAGGAAAGGCGACATGTAAAGCTTTTTGTTAAGGGGAAAGGACATATTGATTCAGTAAATATTTGTTAGAGGGTTGGTCCTTATCCTTTTTAAGTTGTGAAATATCACAGTGTAGGTCCTAAAGTTGTTTGGCAAGAGTTGTGAGAGGAAACTCTTCCTATTTTTGTAGTAAACCATCCACATCAAAGTCAGGAGGAAGCTTCACACCCATAGAGGTGAGATGCATGAAATAAGGATCCTTATCCTGACTCATGATAGCTTGCATCACTTTGTGGAAATGTTTGTCTTCTTGGTACTTTAATATTTCTTCTTGTGTGGGTTCTTCATCCTCAGAGGTGTTAGAATCATCCCTTTTGTGAGTGCCCAAATTATAATTTGAAATTCTTAGTGTGAGTAAAGGGTACTGATTGATAAATAGTATCTTGATGCAAAGGTTCTTCATGAGAAGATGGTCCATGGGTATTGTAAGTAGATTTTCCTTTTAGATCTATTGTAGCCTTGTAGAAATGACTACGAGTTCTAACTGGCATGGAAGATGAGATTGAAAATTGATAGTAACGAGATTACCAAGGTAGTGTAAGAAGATCAAGGTTATGATAGTTCTTGTCTCAATATTGAAAATAGATAAAGAGGTAATTGAAACAAGGGGCAAGGTATCAAGAATGAGGCATGAATGCCTATTGGGTGATACTTGTGACCAAGTTGATGTATCTAAGAAAAATAAGTACAAGGTACTAAGAAAAAGGTTTGAATGTCCTATTGAGTGGCACTTGTCATAAATTTTGAGCAAGGTTGAACTTCAAATGAGATATCTTGAGATAATAACTAGATCACTTCCAAGATATTAAAACAAGAGTGAATAGAGATCAAATTACTAGCAAGGACTCAATCAATTAAGAATGCCAGTTTTAGAGAAGTGAATGTTGATCAAGATGACAAAAAAGTAAAAAGGAACCCGGACAATGAAGATACTAAAATTTTAAGAACTCAATGCAGTTTTGGTGACCAGTCAAGCACAAGATCGTACGATGAAACTCAACATTGAATGCGATGAAACCCAGCACTAGGTGTGATAATATGGTGAAGATCAATCTTGTCGTATGATGGAGCCCAGCGCTAGGTGTGATGAAGCACTTGTAATCATAGGATATGATGTTTCAGAAAATGAAAGAATGCAGGAAAAAAAACAATTTCCATAGTTTTCAAGAAATCTAACCAATTTGGACTAGTTTTGTTTTTGAATATATGATGAGCCTGAGTGTCCCTAAATCAGGTCTGAATATTTTCAAGTAAGCAATAATGTGATCAAACAAGATTCTTCAAACAATCCACCCAAGTACAAAGAAAACTTTGGGGATACAAGCACTTGTAAGGTCTGAAGGGGGTGTTACAATATGTCAAGAGTGGAAGTTGTATGTTCCACAATGATTTGTATGGGTCTGAAGACACATCAAGAAAAAACTACCTAAGGTCAAGGGTAGTATCAAAATCTTTTCCCACAACTTGGTATCCTTTGCCTCATACAAGGTGATGTTGACTTTTCTAAGGATAGCATCCAAGGGAATACATATGGTGAGTAGTCTTGGGGTGATCCGGGTAAGTCCACTCGAATCAATCCTTGCACAAAGATTATGATACTTTTGAAGGTAAGTTGGGTAGCTTTCTAACCAATGGTATCTAGTAAGGGCATCCATTCACAACTATCCCGTTGTAGTTCCTCTTAGCAGAATTGAGGCCTATAGCCTTACAAGCACTTCAAATAAGGTAGTCTTGCAAGCAAGATTGAGACCTCTTGCCCTACATATTACTCTTACGTGTGTTCTCCAAGTCAAACGAGTGATCCAAAATAGTTAATAGTCACTTTCTTGTGGTTTTTGGCCAACAGGGCATAAATTTTATAGTGGGTTGGATGAGTTGGCTTTGCTTTGTCCCACTTGGGTCATTCTCGCGAGATTTTTACCTCAACAATAGACCCTCTAAAGGTAAATGAAAAGATAATTAGATAGGCTAATGAAGGTCTAGATTTATGATTTTATACAAGGGAAAAGAGAATACTCTCCTACTCCATAGCTTTTCCCAAGCACATATTCATTTACCAAAGACTCTTTGCAAGTGAGAAACTAAGTAGGTCAAGATTTCTGATTCAACTCTAGGAGGTGAAGAGCATACTCTCCTACTATCCAACTAGTCACAAGAAAAGAAGCCTCATAATTAAGTTAGATGCCTAGAAAATTAAATTTATGAAAGCACAATGTTGATTTGTATCTCCAAGGCAACCTACAAGACAAATAGCTTTAGTAATCTAGAAAATATGTCTTTGACAAGCGTCCTATAACCACAAAGAATTAGTAGTCTCAAAATAAGGCCATGTAGATGACTTTTACAAGAAAATTCTCCCTTAAATACCCTACAAAAAACCTGTTATTTTTGCAAAATAGAATGTTAAACCAAGATGAAGCTGAATCAAGCATAAAAATCCAAAAATTCAAGCAACTAGACCCCTAAAAATGCTCTCTATTTTTATACGATGAAACACAGTCAACACCATATTATTGTACAATGAAACTCAGACTGCATGTGATAAATCACCTTAAGTTGTATTACCATATGTTAAAACTCATAACTTCATGTGATGAAAGAAGGTGTCGTACAATGATCTATACTGTTGGGTGTGATATTCATCAAAGTTTCAAAAAATGAATAAAAATAACCCACAAGAATGAGACCAAAAATGATTTGGGCCCACAGTGGGGGCCAAAATATGTGGTTAAAATTGGTAATAAAATGGGATGCAACCAACACTCAATAAAACCATTAACTCAAGAACTTATCTATAGGACTTCAATTCAAATGAACCAACTAAACCCTCAAAAGTGGCTTATTGCTTCACAGTTGAAGCAAGTTTAATCCTTTTATGATGCTCATCAGTTTGGCATGAAGGATTAGTGACTTGACTACTCCAAAATGGAAGATTCAAATATAATGCAAAACTATAAATGAAACTATAATTCAAGATTAACAAAGATAACATGAAAGAAAACTAGATTAACGATGCAAGATTACACTAAGAAATGAACTAAGCTAACAATGCAAGAGAACTATGAGAAACTAAGAACCACTAATTCAAAATATCAAGATTTCTCTACAATGCAAGAATGAAAATTACCAAGATGATCCAGATGGAACCCTTGAGCCAAGAAAGAGATTCCTTTTAAGGAATTGCCTCAAGAATGAAGGGTGGAGATTAAGAAGCAAAATATGTTAGGTAGAGATGAGTGGTGAGGGAGATCAATCCATGTGAATGGATTCAAGAATTTTGATTGGTCAAGCTTGATTAGAGAATAAGTTAAAATAGCAAATCCCCTTTAATTGTTACTTAAATCAAGTTTAAGTTGCACAAAGTGCTCTTTTTAATAAAAGTTCTAAGACTTTATATTAAAGTAAGTTTTGAAAATTAATGATTTTCCAAGTTTAGAAATAATTTAATTTAATTATGCAAGGGGAA